>VDFB02192438.1:0-25400 GCA_007258455.2 Sequoia sempervirens | reverse complement strand
TATTTATTAATCAAGAAAAAATATTGTTCTTCTTCCTTGAGAATTAGATATAGATATAGCAAATAAAAATAGGTTATCATTTTCATTAACACTCATAAGAATTAATTTATTTTTATTTTTTGCAATAGTTATTTGTTAATTGATTTTATTTTTTCCCTGGGATTGAATAAGAGAGCACTTGTAACTTGCAGTGTAGAGTATTGTGCCAAAAAATAGTTATGAGATTCATTACTTCTAATGGATTTAAATGTATCACCTATAGGTACCTTGCACATTATTTTAATAATAGAAACAAAGTTATATATGCTAAATTAAAACCACTTATAATTGGTGTGGGTAGAATATTGTTAGTATGAGTGATGTTCCAAATATTGTGTCAAGTAATTAAGTAGGTCTATTAGTATAGAAGGTTTTATTCTAGAATCAAAAATTCCAACTACCTCAATTATCAATATAACCTCTAATTATTCACAATTGTCTATAAACATATTTTTGGAGAATGATCTACATTGTTGATAATTTTCATGATCACAAATACTAGTTCAATAAAAATGAAGTAAATGTTGAGCATGTGAGAACTAAAACCAATATTACTCTCTTAATAAGAGTAATACATAAATGAAGGAAATAGAGATATTTTTTATTTGGTTTAGATAGATTATTTGGCCTTACACTTGATAGTTACATCAACTTCTCTTTTTTTCCTAGATTGACCTCTCAATTATGAAGCAAATTACCCTCTCAACCTTCATTAAATTAACATGTGAATTAACATAGAGCATAACAAATGATGAGATAATTATCACCTCAATAGATTTATAATTACAAATTGACCTCAAAAATCAAGACTTATCATCAACGATATACTAAAGCTACAAACTCTTACTTGATTTTAAAAGAAAGGAAAATAGGTAGTTAGGAAATGAGAACACTCATGCTCAAGTCATTTTGAGTGAGAAATATTTTATAAAAGATGTACAAAAATTAAAATGAACAATCTATGCAATCATGATTTTTTCTACAATAGTTTAACCATATGAGTTATGGTTACACATTCTTGGAAATCACTTTAGTAGGAAATCACTAATTATACAATACCTTAGATTGTTAGGTCTAATCAATAATACTTAACATCAATATAAAACTCTAGCACTATAATAGGTAGGTGGGAGGGAATTTTAGTCAAGGAAGAATCATCACTAGTATGGCCTAAACTATGTTAAATCCTATACTAGTGCTTCAGAAAGAAATAAATATGCTCTACATCATGGCCATCCATCACTTTTACTTGGTTACCTTAATTATCTAATCAATTGATCTCCTTCATATACAAATTCCTCTACTCTGACTCACTTATGTCTATAATTCCATTATATAGTTCCATTTATCCCAATCTTGTTGGTTGAGAGAATATTTGGTTGGGTTCAAGGGTGGTTCAAAATAATCACTCATATCCCCTTCTCCTATGACGACTTCAATACTTGCAACCTACTTTATTATATTAGTTTAAATTTCTCTTCCTTCAAGATGCTACTATGTTATCCCATATATTTTCTTCACTAAATTCCCCTTATATTATTTAATAAGAGGTGTATATGAGCTTGGTTCATGCTCTAAATCCAAGTCCTAGCTATGCTATACCTAGCTTTGATCTTATTCCTCATTTTTTGTGGGATTAACCCCTAAATTGATGTTACCCACTAGTTCAACTATTGAAATATAGTTCTTTCAAACATAGAAATAAAGTTCTTCCCTTATTAGTATGTGTTGGTCTTGTAAGGCCCTTCAAAATATTCAATTAGAATAAACCCTATATTGGACTCAATATTACATGTCGAAATGAGTGAAATGAGATACCAAGTGATTAGATGTAGAATTAGTATTTAGACCATGAAATAATGATACAATGTTCTACTTAGTGAATAGTGGAAAGTTAATTATAAAAATATATATATATTTAATTGATGAAGGGTACTCCCTTACAAACTAAAACTCACCACAACAACACAGGTTTGCACAACAAAAAATGCAAGAGAAAAGAAAAGATTTCTTTTATTTCTAAAATGAAATTACAACATTACATGCCATCATATGGGATTTGGTCACAATCATCTACAACTCTGCAAATCTGAAACAGAATCGCTCTAGGATCTCAAGTCTTGCAACCAAACTGTTATAGCTAAATCTCTCTAGTCTATCCTTGCTAGCCCCATCACTTCCTTGTCAACTTTCTTCTCACCAACCCCCCATCTTCTCTCCTCCTGATGGGTTTATATCCTTTACTCTAGCAAGAAATCTTCTTTCACTATGACCTCATTAGCCATCTAGGGTTTCTTGCAATATGATCTTCATTTAATGCTTTTACCTGTCTTGCCTTAGTACCGCTACTTCCTTCAATCACCAACTAGAATGGTTTCCTTGTTGTCTGCTATTGATCACCACATTTGCGGCATGCTATCAGAAACAAAAATTACATTATCGGGTTGAGACAGATTTGATTCTCACCAATATTGACCTCTCTCATCGATACCACATCGCCATCCTCATCACCATTTGCAATTGACAACAACAATGTGAATTGACCTGTCACCCAATTGCATTTTTTCATCCATTCATGTCATCAAACTCCATCATCGTTACCTTCCTATTAGGTTCCACTAAAATCTTTTTCAATATTCACTACCCTCATGATGTACTTTGTAGCCACGCACGTCAACCTCTTATTCATCTGTCTATCGCTTTTGATCTACTCATCACTCTGTCCACCTTCCCACCATCATAGTGTCATGGGGACTTCAAATCCTCTCACCCTGATATGACAAGGTCTTGTCAATAAAGCTCCTATCAGACTGTCAAAAAGACTCCTCACAACCTCCCGCAGAAACATGTTTGTCTCTCCAATATCAGAATATCGAAGGGACTTGCAATCTTATCAGCTTGAAATCCCATCGTCACCTCAGTGCAGTTTCATCACTCCATCAAAGAGACTCCCAAATGACTCCTTTTGATAACCTAGAGTCTCCTCGATGCAACTATCAGTTTAATCTTCTTTAAACCCTCATTTTTTATCTTTACCTTTTAATCCACACCCTTCCCCACTATATCATTGACAAATGATATGGGACCACAAAATCCTAGTGGGTTGTCAGGCTATCACCATCTGTCACCTCTGTCAGTGTTTCTTAACTCACAATAGTGATGTGAGTTGATTCTTTGCTCAATCGCTTTGCACCACCTGTTCATACAACATCCTACCTTCCACACTATCTGGTCCCACCATATACACCAATGGTCATCATCCATACACGATGGATTAATCTTCACCATTCCCCGCTTCCCTGAGGGACTTATCAAAGACCCACCAAAAACTTAGAGGGTTGGTGGGCATTTTTGATCTTCCACCTTATAAACATGCACCATCTGATCTTCGCCATGAGCATATACACACCGACAACTAGTAGGCTAGGTAATTGGGGCTGATCTCCCAATGAGTTTTTGGGCCTAAGTAATAAATTGAGCTACTTGTAACCTGCAATAACAAGTCAATGATGAAATAGAAAGCCGATTTTAACACCATGACTATTAAACCCTTAGGGTTTATTTGCAAAACCCTAATTTAGGCCTTATTGAAAGAAAACAACACAAATTGATGCAAGATTGCTCATACGCCCTGGATGCTCCTTCATCAGACACCCATGGTAATTTAAAATGTTTCATGAGTGTGACTCATAAACATTTGTGGATCTGATGCTCATTCAAAATCCATCTTGCTGCCTTATTCTCTTGAACCTTGTTTCTCAACTGCCCCCGTAACTTGATGTCTCTTCCATCTTTTATTCTTCCTCTCTTTCTCCCTCATTTCACATAATTTATCTCCCACCAACATACATATGAAAATATGAAAAATCATAAATATCAATTCCTTCTTCTTTAGAAGAATAATGAGATTCATGCATTACCTTGTTCTTTGTTACTACTACAACCATTAGTTCATCATCACCTTTGGTTTCAACACTGTGTTCCTTTTTTCCCATGCCTTCTAAAAGACATTTTTTAGCTACAATCACTTCCTCCTTTGCATCCACACCAATGTTAGTAGTATAATCAAAGGACTTTTCCTTTTCTCCTTGCAACAAACTATCAGTCATACCAAGCTCCTTATCACATAAGAAGTCATCAATCGATTCCAAGGGAAGTGTACCAAACAACTCAATTGTCTTCCCCTCTTTTCCTTCCTTACTTCCAACTGTAGTGCTTTTATCCACAGACACTCATTGTTGCAACACCTTCTACATTACTCTTATCATAATCAGACAAATCAAAACTTTCAACCTCCTCATATCTAGCCATCCCATTCATGGGTGATCCCACAATACTGGTTTACAATTTTTGGTCAAACTAGACATTGAACTAATTTTTTTTTAACTAAATCTTCACTTTCGGGCACCTATAGCGGCTAAACCATGAGGAATTTGAAGATGATACAAACTAGAGATTTGTGACATTTTGTTTGTAGATTCTAAATATATTTTTTTCAAAAATTTTGGAATCAGACTGCAGTTCTTTTTCCATCTCCTTCAAAAACTAGTTTTTCAGAGTAAACACCATTTTTAAAGAGTGATGTTACTGGCTAACACATAAATTTTTTTCTATGAAGGATAATTTTTTTAATTTAGATTTGTAACTATGATATCTAGTGCATGGAATTGGTTTCATAGCATTTTATTGCATATTTTTCTTAATTAAGTTTCAAAGTCAAACCAGTTATAATTTAGACGGCTAAACATAACTTTTTATATGTATCAAAATTCTTTTTTTATTGGATCAAGGACATCAATATCTAGTGCATTGATATTTTTCAATTTGCTTTGATAATATGCTATTTTTCCACATGTGCAAACATAGAGCTTGATTTTTAGTGAAAACCTATGTTTAATCAAACTAAAAAGAAATACATAATAAAACCAAAACATATTAAAATTATATTCGATGGTAGCTCATTCCAAGGACTACCATCATTTAGTTGGGTTTGTGAAGTCTCCTCCATTTTCATCCCTAACCCTGAGTCAAGGAAATTTTTTTAGAGATTTGGTAGAAGAGGGGAGAAGGGGGAAAAAGGGGGGCTTCTAGCAAAGCTTTGTTTGCTAGAACTAGGGGGTTCGCTAGAACCCTCCTTCTAGCGAACCCCCCTTTAAATAGAATTAAAAGATAAAAGCCATTAAAGGGGGGTGCACTAGAAAGGGGGGTTCTAGCGAACCCTTTAGGGGGTTCTACTAAACCCTCCTAGTTCTAGTGAACCCCCTAAAGTGTTTTCCATCCAAAAATGCAATTTTCCTTCCTCAACGGAATTATAAACCAGTTTTGTGGGCTTACCCTCATATCATTCACATGCAAACTAGAATCCTCTATGAGTTTACAAGATGCAAGTTTTACCTTTTCCTCAATTGCTTCAACTTTGGTGTCCTCTTCTTCAAGGTCCTCCATTGCTCTCCACTCTTTTGTGGTTGCTACCACCTCTGCATCTTCATCCTCCATGTCTTCCAATAGACATCCTTTAGTTTTAGGTTCAAGTTCCTCAACCTGTTCATAATCATCCTCGATGTCACATGCATGACACTTTGTTGCATCCTCTTTCTTTCTTGTAATCAAAATATCATTAGAAGGATAGTCAAAATTACCTTCAACTCTTCTCTTATCTTTTTTCCTCCTTCAATCTTGTCCTCCAATTCATTTATTTTTTGTCATATCTCTATCAATTCTCTTTCTCTAATATTTTGAAATCTCTCCCTTATTTCTTCTAGTATTGGAATCCTTAGAACCCATTTAATGACAAAAGTCTTTTTACTCTTCCTCTTTGATACCATTTTTAGAGACTCACAAGTCCCTATGCAGTTGCAAGTGCTCCTTGCAACAATCTCACCCACTCAACTATCCTAGATACCCAACAAAGACTCTGGAAGATGCTTCCTCTACCCACCCTCTCTTAGTGGAGGAAATATACACCTCCTACCCAACTTTATCTTTGTTGGAGGATAGTAGTCACAAACCATCTTTCATGCCTGCAATGAACATACTTTCCCACAACTCTCTCCCGCAACTTCACCACATCACTCTTCACCACTCTTGATCACCCATAGGTCCTGGTGCACACTCTACACTCTCAAGATCTTTTGGCTTTGATATCACTTGATGAATGGTACTCCCCTTATAAACTAAAACTTGCCACAGTAACACAAGTTTGCACAACAAAAATGCAAGAGAAAGAAAAGCTTTCTTTTATTTCTAAAATATTACAACATTACATGCCATCTTATGGGCTTTGGTTATAATCATCTACAACTCTACAAATCTGAAACATATTCACTCTAGGCTCTCAGGTCTTGCAACCAAACCATTATAGTTGATTCTCTCTAGCCTAGCCTTGCTAGCCCCTTTACTTCCTTGTCAACTCTCTTCTCACCAACACCCCGATCTTCTCTCCTCCTGATGGGTTTATATCCTTTACTCCAGCAAGAAATATCTTTAACTGTAACCTTGTTAGCCATCTAGGGTTTCGTGTAATCTGATCTTCATTTAATGCTTTTACTCATCTTGTCTTAGTACCGCTACTTCTTTCAATCACCAGCCAAAATGGTTTCCTTGTCTACTATCAATCACCACATTCGCGCCATGCTATTGAAAACACATTATGTTATCAGATCAAAACAATTTTAAGTGTCTATAGTATGGTCTTGAGTTCTATATCTATATTAGATATAAGTCTTTTTTTGGTGCAAAAACTAGAAATTGGAACACATTTATGGTAAAAGAATTTGAAAAGGTAGTTTTTTCCCTTAGTAAGAAACACTATGGCTATCTTTTCCACATACAATATCCATTATGGGTGGGGACAGTTAAGGCAAGGATCATGTAGTTTTATTATCAAGTTCTATTTGTTTAGCTTAAATCCAAGATAGTTGGATCTTTCTTTATTCCTTTTTGGTAGGCTATTATGTCTTAAGAAATGTTTATTTTGTTACTTACATAGGTTGCATGGGTGATCCACCTACATAGGGTAGTAATATAAATTACATGGATGATCATTTTCTTCTAAGGAAACCATTCTCCTTCCAATTAGGTGTAGTTGAAAGGGTAGTCATTGTTATGCAAGTGATCATCCATCTTCTTTGTTGAGGGTGGAATGAGAGGGTATAAGGTTTAAAGGAAAACAAAAAAAATGGTTGTTAGCTTGAGTGAGACCTCTCATACTAGTTTGAATGGAACATTGACAAAATTATAGGGCTTTCTATAATAAAAAACCAAAGTAGAGGTGTGAAGTTTGTAGATATGTAGTTCTAATAGCTCCGAATTGACCCTTAGTGAGCATTAAACTTCTATGTAATGACACAAAAAATTGTAATGGGATGTTATTTGTATACACTTCCCAAATGTTACACTTCCCAAATGTTTTTCACCTAATTAGGTTTTCTATAGAGAAATTTAATGTTTTGTGATAGTGCATATTGTCGAATTTCATTTTATGTAATTTAAAAAAATTATTTTATGTTAAGTTGACTCAACAATAGAGTAATGTATATTGATAGTGGTAAGAGCATATCTTGTTTGAGATAATATATTTAAATAATATACCTCTAGGGTTATATACCCAATAGTTAGGGATCATAGAATAGCTAAAAAATATTTATTAATATTATGAAAAGTTACTTTAAAAAAATAATAGTTAATTATTTATTTATAAAATAAAGTAATAAAAAATACCTTTCACCTCCACACATATGTCCTTTTTCTTTGAAAATGAATTAAAATGATCATGTATACTTATGTTTTTTCTTAAATAATTTTAGTGTCTCTTTGAAATATATGATTGGCATCAAAATATCTATTAAAATAAATTAGTATCTTACAAATTATATTCAAAATTTAAAATGCTATAATTTCTATTATTACTTTCATTTTGAGATTTTTTGGTATAAGCCCTTAAGTTAATTTATATCTATTGTTAATATTAATTCATCATTATCTTTTTAATATTTGTATTATTCTCTTTTTCTTTTAATTCTAAGTATTGTCATTATTATTTTACTATTAGCCTCTTTTAATATTGCACTTGAATGTTAATTGTCTTTTTTCTCTTTATTTGTTTACTATAATTGATAATTGTATCTGTCATATCATACCTTCTTTTCTCTTTTAACTTTTTCTTTATGTATTTAGTGGGACTAGTATGCATTCTATTTTATTTTCATTCTATTCTTAATGATGGATCATAAAATGTGATTCAAAACATTGAAAAAAACTCTACAATTGATTTTTAAAATATTATTAAATATCTTCATAAATAAAAATATATATATTAATAATTTAATTTTTATTTAAAATCTAAACAACGGATTTTGAAATTGTATTTACATTTATGATATTTATATGTATATACATTTTTAATGGAGGTGGGGATTCAATGGTATATGCATAAATAGAGAGGAGGTAGATTTGATAAAGTGAAATCTTAAGAAACGTATATATTTAATAATCATAAATTTCAAATTGTCTATTTTAATCTTAAAAAATCATCACATATAGATTTGATATTAAAAAAACATCTAGATTTAATAATTATAGATTTTAAATTGCCTGCCTTATTCTTAAAAGATCAATATATAATTTTTTACATTCATTAAACTTTTGACATTAAGCTTTTGTTATTTAATATTATTAATACATGTACACCAATTTTTGCTATTTATTAGTACTGTACCAATAAATGCTATGTACAAGTTGTCACATTTTTTAATTGCTTATATTCACATGTTTGAAAGTTAATAGTTGAAACAATATTTTAAATTTTACATTATTTTCTTGGAAACGTGATGTTAATGGATGTCGATGAACATGACATAAATATAAAAAATTAAATTTATACATTAAAAGCTTATTTTATATAATGAATCCAAGTCCACAAAAGGTGGTTTAATGATTCTACTAACTTTCAAGTACTTCCATCAAATATAATGCCTTTTTATAAATATTTTAATATTAATAAAAGTGTTAATAATTAAAAAATTAAAATATATTATTATAGAATAATATGTTGTTTAAAAATAGTTGGAATGTCAAAATCAAATTAATTATAAATTATATCATAAATTGTTTAAATAATAAAATGATTTGAATAAAATCAATATCATAATTATAAAAACATCAATTCAATCAAAAGAGAAATAGACAACATTATAGAAAGAGTTTTCATTCCTTAATAAAAATTCAAAACATTATCAAAAAGAATTTTCATCTTTTAATAAAAATTCAAGAGATTATTAGAAGAATGTTAAGTGGCCCATTATCAATATGAGAAATGCATAAACACATCTTCTATAATCAACCCAATCCGCAAAAGATTAGAATTGTCTAATGTCCCTCAAATTCTCTATCAAACATATTATGTAGGATGATGTGCATGCACTCCAAATTCTTGGAGATAAATCTGCACCTTACATGCACAAACAATTCATCCCCATGGAAAATTCACCACCAGCAATTAGAAAATTCATTGCATATACCATTAGAAAATTGCTGGTGACAAATTTTCCACAGTGATAATTGTTGGTGGTGAATTTTCTTAGAGATGAATTTGTCATGGCCATGATAATTGCTGGTGGTGAATTTTTTTAGAGATGAATTTGTGGCGATGAATTGTTGGAAATGAATTGTTGGTGGTGAATTACTGAGAGTGATTGTTGGTGGTGAATTTTCTTAGAGATGAATTTGTTGTGATGAATTGTTGGAAATAATTGTTGGTGGTGAACTGCTGACAGTGATTGTTGGTGGTGAATTTTCTTAGAGATGAATTTGTCGTGGTGAATTGTTGGAAATGAATTGTTGGCCGTGAATGTGAATTTACCTAAAGCCATAGAATTGCTGTTATAAAATACAGACTAATAAGATAACAACATGACAGCTGGTAACCAAAAAAATAATCAAATCAAAATAGTAACATAAACATAAAATCTTATAAAACCATAATGATAACATGAAAGTCCAGTGAGAAAGTGAAGCACTCGCCATATAAGTGGCAAACACATCTTATCATAATATCATATTTCAAATTAAATCTAACTAATGCATGCACGTATGTTGTCCGTATTCCACTGATTACAACGAAAAGATTAAACTATTCCTTGCTTTTTCCCAGGCTGTAACAGAGAAAGATTTCAAAAATAATAAAAAAATCAGGACACTCAGCTGTAACTTTTTCTTATTTTTTGGGTTATGAGATTTCTTTATCACGTTCAATTATTCCAACACAGCTTTTAAAAATTGTAAAGTTTTTGGGAATCTGCTAAGTTCGAAAATAATGCATCTGTTGAGAATCAAATCTCCAATAGAAAACTATAGAATTTAATTTTCCATGAAAGAGTACGTACGTTTTGGTACTAAATGCTTTGAATACATAAGTTGTCCACATCACAAGATAAAAAAAAAATGTTTGCTTTCCTTTTAATATTCATAATAATAATATTTTAAAATCCCAACAGCCAAAATATTCCAAATAGCCAGGCACATCAAAGATCTTCATTTCAAAAGGGAGATGATTTATATTTTTATAGAAAATATTCTTTCTTTTGAAAGGGAAGTACAGAGTTTGAGTTGAGTGTACACCGTCTCCACAACAATTATTGGAGCCACTTTCATAAACACACTTGAAATATAAAATAACATAAGATTTTGGATTTAGAGAGAAATTCAATTAAAATTAAGGATGGTAGGCCACTTTATTCTTAGCATATAATCATAAAAATATAATTGTAATAAAGATTATATATATTTTATTTTAATGTTTATAATGGTATGTTTACTTCATATATAATTAAGAATATTATAGTAAGGGGTTATATCGTTGGTATATAATTATTAAATTTATTTTATTCTATTTATTTATGGATATGGAAGATTAAAATTGGTTTATGAGATTGAAAGAGATAATCTGTAAAGGACAAGGGTGGTTCATGCATACATTTTGAGAAAAGTACAAAACAAAAAGTGAAGAATGCAACAAAGTGTTCAAAAGATGATCCTTGCAAGTCTTAGCATTCTTGACATTCCAAGATTCAAAAAAATATGTGATAGTAATGAGGGGGCATCGATCACTAAGTTTGTGATGCCTTGTATATTTATAATGCAAAAACTCTTTATTGTCTTTTCGAAAACTTATATACTAAAACCATATTAAAAACCATATATTACCTCATGAAATCCAATGAAATGAGGTGATTTCAATCAAATTTAGATACTTCAATTCTTATAAACTAATCTGTAGTTAAGATATTTGAAAATAACTCTTTATTGTCTTTTCCTAAACTTATATACTAAAACCATATTAAAAACCATATATTACCTCATGACATCCAATGAAATGAAGTGATTTCAATCAAACTTAGACACTTCAATTCTTATAAACTAATCTATAGTTAAGATATTTGAAAATAACTCTTTATTGTCTTTTCCAAAACTTATATGCTAAAACCATATTAAAAACCATATATTACCTCATGACATCCAATGAAATGAGGTGATTTCAATCAAACTTAGACATTTCAATTCTTATAAACTAATCTACACTTAAGATATTTGAAAAAAACTCTTTATTGTCTTTTCCAAAACTTACATACCAAAACCATATTAAAAACCATATATTACCTTGTGAAGTCCAATGAAATGGGGTGATTTCAATCAAAACTAGACACTTCAGTTCTTATAAAATTAATCCATTTAAAATATTTTTTAACTTAAAACTCAACAAAAGTCATATAATGAACATACAATGTAACATTGAAATTATCATAAATTTAGACATTAAATGTTGTCTTCAAGTCACATAAATGAGATCCTGCATCCAATCAACACATAATTCTTGTTTTCAAATCACATGATTGAAATCCCCCATTTATAACTTCACCAATGGAAACCCATTGAAGTTCAAAAACCTTCATCAATACCCACCAAAAATAAATTAAAAATTAAACAAATTCACTTCGAGTGGAGAGAAATCTAAAAAGTCCGAGTATTTTATTATCAAGTTGAAGACTATGGAATGAAGGTGGGCCCGCGATGGAGGACTTTTTGGCTGGTTTGAAGACTAACTACAATCATCCCCCAAATGACTTTATATTGTAATGGAATTCATATCGTTTTGGGCTCTCCAATGTAATCTGTGCTCAACATTTCCAAGGCCAAACCTTTTAATGCTCCCATTCTTCTAGAAGGATTGAGATAGTTTAATGTTATATGAATCAGAATTCAATGTGAATTTATTTAAATATTGTTTTAAAATAATTAAAGTGTGTAGGTTTTAGTATAATTTTATATTATAAAATATATATTTTAAAAAAAAAAATCATGAGTACTTAATATTATAGACCCCACCTTTAAATTTGGCTTTAAAGAGTCTTTTCAAAACTTAAAAAATAAAATTAGGCTTACTTTGGAGGAGAATCTTTGAATGATTTTTTTTAACTGTTTTATTGGAGTGAATGACCTCGGATGAGTAGGGCCTAAAGAACTTCCTACTTTTTGGATTAAGAGGTCATAAATAGAGGAATGAAAATATAAATTAGGGAGTCCCTTTCTTGCACACCTAGTGAGGTGTGAATAATCCCCCTTTTCAAAACACTCATTGTCATCAATGTCTTTTTACTAAATTCAAGAGTCAAACATATAATTGATATTCACATAGATCTCCTCTTATTTCTTCTTGGTGTGGTGATAAGACCAACATCTACATATCATTTCAATGTAAACAAAAATGGTGCAAAAACACACTTTTTCAAATCATCTATAAAAGGGTTGCCTACCAAAAAAAACATCACATCACCTTTACATTGCTCATTAAAATTGTCTTTCAAACTTTATTAGAGTTAATAATTTATGAAAAGCTTTTCAATTTGTTAGGAATATAAGTTAAAATTGTACGAAAATAATGATCTTTTTAATTTAGAGTCAAGGACTAGGAATATCTATTCCACCAAAATCATTTGAGGTATGATCTCAATTTTGTCACATTTTTAATATACGTTTAAGAGACGTAAACTTTTGTGGACGTAAAATTAAAGAACAAAAATTCATCCTCAATAATTGTGTTTGACCAATTGAACTACAATCCTAATGTGAACCCCTCAATTTTTATAAAAAATATATTTGAATAAAAAATATATGATCTCAATCTTGTCACATTTTTAGTATATGTTTAAGAGACGTGAACTTTTGTGGATGGTAAAATTAAAGAACAAAAATTCATCCTCAATAATTGTGTTTGACCAATTGAACTACAATCCTAATGCAAACCCCTCAATTGCTCATTAAAATTGTCTTTCAAACTTTATTAGAATTAATAATTTATGAAAAGCTTTTCAATTTATTAGGAATATAAGTTAAAATTGCATGAAAATAATGATCTTTTTAATTTAGAGTCAAGGATTAGGAATATTTATTCCACCAAAATTATTTGACGTATGATCTCAATCTCGTCACATTTTTAGTATACGTTTAAGAGACGTGAACTTTTGTGGATGGTAAAATTAAAGAATGAAAATTCATCCTCAATAATTGTGTTTGACCAATTGAACTACAATCCTAATGTGAACCCCTCAATTTTTATAAAAAAAATATTTGAATAAAAAATATATGATCTCAATCTTGTCACATTTTTAGTATATGTTTAAGAGACGCGGAACTTTTGTGGATGGTAAAATTAAAGAACAAAAATTCATCCTCAATAATTGTGTTTGACCAATTGAACTACAATCCTAATGCAAACCCCTCAATTGCTCATTAAAATTGTCTTTCAAACTTTATTAGAATTAATAATTTATGAAAAGCTTTTCAATTTGTTAGGAATATAAGTTAAAATTGTACGAAAATAATGATCTTTTTAATTTAGAGTCAAGGATTAGGAATATTTATTCCACCAAAATTATTTGACGTATGATCTCAATCTCGTCACATTTTTAGTATACGTTTAAGAGACGTGAACTTTTGTGGATGGTAAAATTAAAGAATGAAAATTCATCCTCAATAATTGTGTTTGACCAATTGAACTACAATCCTAATGTGAACCCCTCAATTTTTATAAAAAAAATATTTGAATAAAATTGAGGGTGATTCATTGTTGATTGTTGAAGCCACGAAGGGCAAGATGGTTGTTGGCTGGGCCATTCAACAGGTTATTGAATACATTCGTTCCCTTCTTACCAGAGTCTAGGAGTTCACCATCCAACATGTTTACAGAGAGGGAAATGTAGTTGTTGACAGTCTGGTTGTTGCTGGGCTTGATCAGGAAGGATTGCAGTGCTAGTGGAAAGAAGAGTGTTTACCTCCTTTTGCTATCGTTCTTCTAAGAAAGGACTCCAATGCTATTTTCCATGATGCTTAACAATTTTTTCCCTAATTTGGTGTGGCTATTACTAAATGTTGTTAGTATTGAGGGTGGGAGATATTTTTTAAATTTTTGGCCATTGTGTGAAAAAAGAGTGGGGGAGGATTTGCCACGTGCCATGTACGACTATTTTTGGTTTTCCACTGGGATTAGCCATCTACATCCTAATGACTGACGGGGTCATTATTTTATTAACCCCCTCGAAGCTCATGACAATCTTTTTCAGGTGGGTGGATTTGGTTTGATTTTTTGGGTCGTCCATATCTTTCTCTGATATCATTTCCCTTCGTGCCATGGACTTCTCACACATGGAAACTGATAGGTCTGAGCTGGCTACAGGAAGAAGCATTTATTTTTCATCTTTTTTGGCTTTACAAATTACCTCTTACTGGCCATTTCTATGTGGTTTTTTCTACTACTAGTTTTCTCTATTTCTGGTTGGCTAATTTGCTTTCTAGTATTGTTTTGGCTATTTGCGGTGAGTGTGTTGGAGCTATGGGTGGGGACCGGGTGTGGGTGGAGCTTAATAAATACGATGAATAGAAGGAAGACAACATTGTCTGGCATATATGTAGGGAAGGTGGTATCTCACAGTATATGGAATTTATGACCGGCTGTGACGAGGGTCTTTCAAGGAAATTCATGACCTCTTGGAAGGACAAAAGGGTCACAATTGGGAGAATTTCTTTTAATATCAGCAAGGTCATTTATAGGGCTACGTGTCCTGCTCTAGATGGGCGTACATGGAAGAAAACCACCAAAGTTATGGACTAGACGAGCCTCAACCTTTTCTTCCGGGGTGACGAGAAACCTGTCAAACTATGTAGAAGGTATGACCACGAAGTGCTGCCTGAGCCGTGGGACAGAGTGTGCATGGTGGTGATGAAATACTTCACCCTTGAAGGAAGGTATGGCATGTAGTACTACTACCATCTCAATTTCCTCAATCACCTTAGGAATCACCATAATATTTCCTTTCCATTTTTTCTCATGCATTCCCTTGAGAGTATCGTGCTAGATGCTACGGAAGCCATGAATGAGAATAAAAATTTCACCATCCTTCACCAAGGGCTCATTTCTAGGCTTTACCATTTTCATTCGGCCCTTTTCCCTCCTCGTCCCATTTCTATTGTTTATGTTTCTTGTCCCACCTCTATCGAAGAAGCTCTAGTTTCTTCTGCCCCTCCATCGATTAGCATCATGGACACCCTTGGCCCAAGTAAGAAGAAATGCATTAAAAACCCTGCCTTGAAAATTTCACCGCAAGACACCTCCCCCTCTCTGGGGCACGTGGTGGAAAGCAAAGAGAAAAAATGCACAACCCCCACCCCGAGAGGCAAGGCCAAAGCCTCAAAGGAGATAAAATTTTGGCTCCACCAAATTGACTTGGACATTGAGATCACTGAGGAGACTAATACTCCTCACCAGTCTAATAGACTGGTTACCAAGCAGGAAAAAGGGAAGAGTTTCAAGGAGGTTTCAGATTCTGACAATGGGGACAGGAGTGAGAGTAGGAGTAAGGAAGAGAAGGAAGAGGGTGAGGAAGCTCTCTCGGGTTCTGCTAGTAGCTCCTCCCATGTTTTTGAAAGTCTTAAAAAGGGCCCTGCCAGCATTAAAATCAAGGAGGCCAAGCTTTGCACCTCTAACATTGCAGAGGGTAAGGTTCCTATGGAGGAAGGCCATAGTAAATAGGATGTTGCCTGGGAGAAGATTGATAATATGAAAAACAAAATTGAGAGCTTGGAGAAAAGACTACAGGATGTTACTCGATTTGCCTTGAAGATTATGCACAGGTTCACCACTGCGCTTTGTCTGTTGCATAAGGATATGGTTATGAATGAGGCAAAGGAAGACCCCATCAGTAAATAACTGCTTAAGTTCCTCTCTAAGGACTGGGCTATGATAACTCTTGTTAAACCATGCAGTGGGAAGTAGATTTAGTCTTGAGTGGGTTTTGGTCTTTTGGCTGGGGTCGATTGTATCAACCTTTGATCATGTTTTGTTTTGTTAAAGATATTGTTAATTTCCTCTATGACTAGTATGACCCTCAATGGTCTATATCTTTGGTGGATTTATATCATGCTTCCATGATGGACTCTACTGGTAGTTTTAGTTCGGTTGTGTGTCTTTTGTATTATTTTTGATATGTTCTTCTTAGGATGATGGCTTGGTTTTTAGACCTAATTGCACTATGTTGTTAGTGTTAATATGTTGTGAATGGCCATGGTTGCCTTGTTTTAATGGGACATCACCCTCGTTTTGTTGATTTTAATATAAAAAACTCAACATATTACCATCTTGTCATTTATGTGTAAGGAAATAAAATTAATTTCTTACTAAAATTAGGTTCAATGAATATAACAAATAATACAATTCAATTATAACCTATTTTAAAGTTGCGGTAACTCATATGACAATTTTTCAAAAAAAATAAAAATAAAAAGGAATGAAAATAATTAGTTGATTTTGATTACTGCTAAGAAGTTGTTCATTGTTTTGATCATAAATTTTGAATTATAGCTTAGAATTGCTTAACCTTTGGTTTACTTGAAGAATAATGATAAAAATGAAGTGGGCCATAACTATAATTTATCTAGGGTTAAATTTATAACATAAATTTTAACATTTCTCTCAAGGATCTAAACATTCCCTATAGAAATGAACTTTGACCCACAAAAATGTTCTATCATTATCTAGACCTAGAGAAAATGACTAGCAATGTTGATGGACACATTCAAGAGATTGGTAAGCATGAATCTTCTCCTTTAGTCAAACCCATAGGTCTAATTCAATAGTTTTGATAAGATCAAAGAAACAACAAGAAATCATGCAATATGCAATTTAGAAATGTGTCATTGTTGAATTCATGTTGGTGCTATGCTCTAATAATGATGATTCAATTTGTAACAAAGCTCCTCCAAGATTTTCCTACAATATCATTGTTAGGATTAAAATGTGTTGTGTAATTATTTTCTTTTTCCCTTTACTTTTATTTCCCTTGCCATATTTTGACCCATAAGTTGTGATCAATCTAAGGGGTTTCCAATCTCCATTAAATCTATCTATTTTATGCTTGTTTCCCCTCATACTTAGGCTATTCACCAGAATTATCAAATTAGAAAATTGTATAAGTTATTTTACAACCAAATTAAAAATTTGAAAAGTCCATGAGTTTGAGAAACTCTCAATACCTTGACAAAGGATCAAGTCAAGTTAGTCAAATTCAATAGTTCATGAACTTGGTGAATCATTAATAAGTTTATAGATGTTACAAAGTTCATGAGTTCATGAACCTTGCAAAAGTTCAACAAAGGAAAGGAGGAGTCAAAGTTTCAATGTTCATAAGTTCCTTGATATACCAACAAGCAACAATGAATTTGAAATTTGTCGTGTCGATAAGTTCACGAGTTCATGAACTTGTTAATTCACCAACGTGGTTTTTTGGTGTTCAATTTAAACACAACCATGGCATGCTAAATAGAAATAGGATAATAGAAAGGGAGAATGATTTCAAGTTTTGAAAAGTTCACAACTTCACAAACTTTCCAAAATACCAAAAATAGTTCATTTGTTCTTTAAAGAGTCGACAAAACCTTCAACAAAGTTCTTTAAAGTGAGAGTTTACCAAGGGGAAAGTTCATCATAATTAATTTGTGTCAAAATAAAATATTGATAAAGATGTTTAAAGTGAAATAATGTGGACTAAAGGTCAAATAAAGTTGATACCTACTTTAATTGTTTTCAAATGCAAGGCACCACATGAAATGACATGATTTTCATTTCTCCCCAACTACCTACATTTACTCTAGTTGTTCCCCATTATTACAGGTCCCTCTTGTATATACCTACAATTAATTTGTTAGGAAATATACTCATCCTAAGCATCCATTTTCAACAAGAGTTCTTTTGGGTTATTTATTTTAAAACTAATGTAGTTTTGTGATTAGGGTTAAATCCTTGCATAGTTAAAAGGTTTTTTAGATACATTTTCAAGGGTTGGTTAATGATTATTCTGAGAAGATTTTTTTGGTGTTAGAGATTTATAGGGTTTTAATTATTGAAGTTGAGTTACAAGAAGGAAATAAATTTTGGTGAAGTGTCAGAACATAATATTATTATGTGTTATAGATGTTATGTCTCTAGGATTGTAGGTACATTTTCAAGGGTTTTTTTAATGCAATCTAGGTTTCTTCTTAGCACATTTATTTTCATGAGTGTAAACGTGATTAATAAATGTGGAAACATTTTTTAAATTATTACAATCATTGTAATGATCATTTTGTATTTACACATGTATTTGTATAGTTTAGTAATGGATATCTAAGTATGTTTTGTCTATGATGCTCAAAATTAACACATTTTCATGATTTGGTCAAATATTCTACACATAATTTTTTAGTGTAATTCATGCATGTTAATTTTGACTTTGTAACTCATTGATAAGCACCAATCTTAGAATGTATTGGCTCAATCAATAATTTAAATGGATAAATAATTAAACTATTAACACTAATTCAATCCTAACTCATGCAATTCATGACTTCATAGAAAATATAAATAAATATCATAAAATTTGCATCTAATGTACCCTGTGAATCATGTATACTACCCCCAACTTGTACTAATTGCAATGGTGATTAAATCAATTTTATTGAAGTGTTAAGATAGCTTGTTTTTCTTTGATTAGTGACAATATTTGGAGTCGAATCAATAATTTGGGTTTAGCTTTATTATTTTCAATTGTTCATTTCATTTACTTAAAACTTTAAGATTACCCTCCTATGTCTAATTGTAATGAAATAACTTGCACAATAGAAGAATATGATATGAAATATGTTGCAAATACTTGATAATAATTGAGAATAATAAGCCACTTCGAGGGGGAAAACATCCAAATATCTCCAATGAGAACATAATTCACAATATGATGATGAAATAAGACTCCCAACCTCTTATATATACTTATTTATGCCTAGGATATCACCCAGGCCAACTTAGATAACCCTAGATAAGCCCTAGACTAACTTGAGCAACTAAATAACAATATAATATTGATAATATGACTTAATTAGGAATTAATATATCCATGAGCCAACTATTCATAACCCGATGTACTCTAATATTAAAGGTGTAGCATGCCCCCCTCTTCAAATAAGTATTATCCTCAATGCTAGGGAATTTTGGATGCTTTTAAATGAACTCCTCGTCCTCCCATGTGACATATTCAATTGGCAACTTTTTAAATTGGATGAGATATTGAGTGTTCTATTCCTTAGATTCCTTGTGTGTTTCTGAAGAATACATTTTGGTTCCAATAGGATTCTTCTTCATCAAGCTCCAATAATATTCTCTAAGTAGGTATATTATTCCCAATTACCTTCTTCAAACAAGAAACATGAAAAATTGGATGTTTCTTTTTTGTTGATGGCAATTCAATCTTGTAGGCAACACTACCTATCTTTTGCATTATTGGATATGGGCCATAATATTTTGGAGACAATTTTTTATTCTTTGACTATTGCTTCAGTGATATTTTCTTATCAGTTGTGATCTCAAGAAAACCTATCCCCAACATCAAAACCTTTTTCACTACGGTGTTGGTTTGCTTGCTGCTTCATTCAGTTTTATGCCATGGATAGATTCTCTTTAAGTCCCAAAAGCACTTGTTTTTGATGAATCATGTGGTCCTCCACAACGTGAACTCTTGGTGGTGCCTTCAATGATGATGTGATGGAAGGAGGATGATATCCATACAATGCCATAAATGGAGACATTTTTTATGAACTATGGAAGGAAGTGTTATACCACCATTATGCTAGTGGTAGCCAATATACCCATTGAGACTATTTATTTGAAGTGAAACAATGTAGATATCCTTCCAAACACTTATTAACAACGTCTTTTTCTCCATCAACTTGTAGATGGTATGAAGAACTGTGAACCAATTGAGTACCCAAACATTTGAATAAATCTATCCAAAAGTTACTAGTAAAGATAGGATCATGTTCACTAACAATAACCTTAGGTATACCATGTATCTTTTGAATATTCTCAAAAAATTCTTTTACCACTATACTTGTTGTAAAAGGATGCAATAAAATATGCATACTGAGGTGATCCAATACTACCATGATGACATTCTTACCATTAGATCTTGGAAGCCCTATGATGAAGTCCATTGAGACCTCTTCCCAATGTTGGCTAGGAATAACTAAGGGTTTCAAGAGAATAGGTGTATTAATTGTCTCCCCTTTATTCTGTTGACAAACCAAATATTCTACCACAAATTCTTGAACATCCGGGCCTTTTAGCCCTTCCCAAAAGAATTCTTTCTTTACTCAATGATATTTCTTCAAAAATATTGAATGACCACCCACTAGAGACTCATGTAGCTTAGTGAGAATCTTTTGTTTTAGAGAGGAATTTTTGCAAAGATACATACCGCAAAGTATCTCCCTTCCAACAAAATTTATCTAAACTACTAGGATCACTCTATAATTGTTGAATGAGATGAATAGTAGCAACATCATTTTTCCACTCTTCTTTGGCTTCTTCTACCCAATCTTCTTCTAATATTGAGAGGGCACATAATAAATCTTCACCCTTCTCATCCTTCCTTGATAGTGCATTTGCCACAATATTTTCATTCTCTCTCTTATATACAATCTCAAAATCATATCCCAACATCTTAGTAACCAATTTATGTTGTTCTTTAGAAAATATTCTTTGTTCCAAAAATATTTTAGGCTATCATGATTTGTCTTAACCTTGAAGTGTCTACCCATTAGATAAGTCCTCCATTGTTTTACTGCATGAAGAATAACTATCATTTCCTTCTCATTTAAATAGGTTTGAGTTAATTCTTACCCTTAATTGATGGCTCTCAAAAGCATTGGGTCGACCCTCCTACATGAGAACTACACCTTTACCATTTCCTAAAGCATCACATTCCACAACAAAATCCTTTGTGAAATCGAGAGTGGCAAGCACTGGAGTTGTGCACATATCCTCCTTTAACATTTCAAATGTTTAATTAGCAGATTCATTCCAATGAAAAGAATCCTTCTTCAATGAATTTGTGAGGAGTGCTACTATATGACCATAATTCTTCAAAAATCTTCTATAATATCCAGTCAATCCCTAGAAACCCCTCAATTTCTTAATGGTTTTTGGAATAGGCCATTCCATGATAGCCTTAATTTTATTATGATCCACCTTTAAACTCCTTCATGTGAAACTGTGCCCCCAAGTACTCCACCTCATTAAGACCAAAATCACACTTGGATGGCTTAGCATAGAGTTAATTCTCTCTGAGAACTTGAAATACTTGATCTACATGTTGCAAGTGTTCTTCCCACGTCTTTCTATAAATCAATATATCATCAAAAATCACTAATACAAACTTCCTCAAGAACTTTTTAAAGATGGAATTCATCAAAATTTGAAATGTAGATGGAGCATTAGTAAGACCAAATGGCATCACCAAAAACTCATAATGAACCTCATGAGTCCTAAATGTTGTCTTACAAATATCTTCTTCCTTAATTTGAATTTGGTGATAACAGGATCTAAGATCTAACTTTGTAAAATACATAGCTCCATTAAATTTATCTATAAAACCATCAATGATTGGAATAGGAAACTTATCTTTGATGGTGTACACATTGAGCACTCTATAGTTTGGAAACATGTGCCATGTTTTATCCTTCTTATGCACCATCACCATAGGTGAGGAGTAAGCACTTTGGCTATGTCTGATAATTCCTACCTCTAACATCTCCTTAATAATATTTTATATCTCACTTTTTTGCATATGTGGGTACCGGTAAGGCGTGTTGTTGGGGGATTGGATCCCTAGAACTAGTTGTATTGCATGATCATGATCCCTCTTAGGAGGAAGTCCTTTAGTTATATATCTCCAAAAACCACTAAGTGATGCTTAATTATTGCTTGTAAATCTAGATAGGTAGGAGCATTAGATTGAGAGACTTCTAATGAACATAACTAGGCCACAAATCCATCAAATCCTTTCTTAAGAAACGTGTTCCTTTGATGAGAGCTAACTATTTGTGGGGAATTTTCCTTCAACCCTCTTAGCTCTACCATCTTTCCTTCTGATTGGAATCTCATGAATAATACTTGAAAGTGTAAGGAAGCTAAGGTAGCGGAACAACTTCCTACACTAACCTTGAGAGGAGAATAATGCAAAACTTTTATAGATATTTAGCAGTTACAAAAACTTAAATAGAAATAAACACAAATATCATGCATACCACAACACAATGATTTATGTGGGGAAAACCCTTTCAGGAGAAAACCCCACACTCCAAAAGCCACCCAATATATTATTCAAAAATCAAAATATTATAATATACTTGTAGAGAAAGCTTCTCATGAGAGTATTAGCACTAGAGATCAAGAGACAACCCAACCACTATCAGACTCTCAGAATACACCATCGTGTACATACATCCCACCCGCTTATAAAAATATTTTTGGAACCTTATAGAATTAGGGTTTTACAAGGTTGTTTTTATTTGATGTGTTAACAAAAAACCTTGACATGTTAGCGAGGAAAATCCTTGATGTCTTAGTGGGAAAAAACCTTGACGTGTCAGCGAGAAGAAACCTTGACGTGTTAGCAAAAAAAAAAAATTGGGGTGTTTCCCTGAACTCCATGTCTTGTTACGAGTGTACAATATTTGCATGATCAGTTGCCACATACCAACATACATCCTATCAACAAATCATATATAATTGCAAGGTTGAGACATATTTTCCCAACAAATCTCCCACTTGTTGAACACCTTGCAAGGACAACGGAAGGGTGTCATCATCATCATCAGGTGCATCCTTTCACATGAATTCTCATAGAGATTGGTTCTCAAAGTATGATAAGTACAATGGCAGAGAGGTGTACCTGGGTGATGACTCTCATCTAAATATTGTTGGTTGTGGAAGAGTTAAAATCAGATTTCCTAATGGAAGAGTGAAGAGGATTGATGGTGTCTTGCATATTCCAGGTTTGGCATGAAACTTTCTTTCTATACGCAAACTAAATGATTCAGGAGTGCAAGTTGTTTTCTCTGGTAAAGGATGCAAGATGACTAGAGGGGCTATGGTGTTGGAAAAGGGTGTTCATATTGGAACTTTGTTTTAGCTTGATGCATGCATTGTATAGTGTAATATTTATTCTAATGTACTAAAGAAGATATCTTTGGATTCTTCATCCTCACTATCAGATCATGCAAAGAAGAAGCATGTTGCAGCTACATCCAAAGGTCATGCATTTTGGGTGCCTAAGTGTGCTCATTCTATGGAAATGAAGCTTCTTACAAAGAAGATAATGTTATGGCACCAATGACTAGGTCACATTGGTGAGAAGGGTCTTAGAACCTTGAAAAATAAGAGCCTTTTTAAATTCCTTGATGATTGTAATCTCGAGTTTGAATTTTGAAAACACAGTGTATATGGAAAACAACATCGTGTTTCTTTTTACTCTAGTTCTCATAAGTCTTTTGGGGTTTTGGACTATGTACATTCAAATGTTTTTGGTCCTATAAATTTTTCTTCGTTATCAAATTCTATATATTTTGTTTCTTTGATAGATGATTATAGTAGAAGGAAATTTTTTATTTCCTCATAAGTAAAGCTAAAGTCTTTAGTCGGTTTAAGGAGTTTAAAGCCTTGATAGAAAATTAGACTAGCAGAAAGATTAAGTATTTGAGAACTGATAATGGTGGTGAGTTTTGTTCCATAGAGTTTGACAAATTTTGTAAGGAGCACAGGATTGAGAGACATAAGAAAACTCCCTACAATCCACAGCAAAATGGAGTTATAAAGAGGATGAATAAAATGTTGATGGAGGCATGTGCTAGCCTTGAAAAAAAAAATTGGGCTAAAGTAGTAGCCACTGTATGCTATTTGATCAATAGATCTCCTAAATTAGTGCTTGTTGGAAACACACCCATGGAGGCATGTTCTGGTAAAAATCCTTCAATGATACATCTCAGAGTATTTGGTTGTGAAGCTTATGCTCATGTTCCATTTGAAGAGGTCTAGTTGGAGAACAAGGCTATTAAGTGTATCTTTATCAGCTATGGTGTCGATGTGAAAGGGTACAAGATTTAGGATCCAAAAGCACAAAAGGCTATCTATAGAAGAAGTGTGATCTTCAGACAGATGAAACCTTCCTTCATTGAGCTACAACTAGAGAAAGAGGAGAAACAAAAGGAGGTAGTTCAAATTCCAACTACTCCAAAGAAAGAACCAAGTACTCTTGTTGGACCTGATGATGAGGAGAGCTCAAGCAGCTCTAAAAGTTCTAAAGAAGGAGAACCTCAACCTCAACCTTTGAGGAGGTCTACACAAGTTAGGCAGAAATTGGAAAGGTTTGGATATTCATTATTGTATTCCAGTTGCATATTTTCCTTGATTACTAATATTGATGAGCCTAGGACAGTTAGAGAGGCATTGGGTATGAGAGATTCATATTCCTCGATGCAAGACATGGATGAGGAGATGGATTCATTAAAGAAAAATAAGACTTAGGATTTGGTACCTTTACCTGCTAGACGTAAACTTGTTGGTTGTAAATGGGTTTTCAAGAAAAAGTGTGGTCCTAATGGTAGTATTGAGAAGTATAACACATGGTTGGTCGCTAAGAGGTATTCCCAGGTGGAGGGAATTGATTATGGGGAGATATTATCTCCTACAATGAAGTTGACATCACTAATGCATTTCCGACCGCAAAATACGTAATTTAAATCAGTCCGCATGCAAAATATGCAAAATTCGAAGGTTCATCGGGTTCTTGTAAAATTTGATGTGTAATTTTTAATTTTTTGAAAGTTTATCCTCGACGTTCGTCGAAATTTCAACGAACTTGTTAGCTATCATTTTCGTCGAATTTTTGACAAACATGAAAAATTAAAAAAATCAAATTGTAGCCGACATAAAGAAAAGTGAGTTC
>VDFB02192436.1:0-21289 GCA_007258455.2 Sequoia sempervirens | reverse complement strand
GGGTTTAAAGAGTTCAAATAGGGTTAGACTTTAATTAAAATTAATTATGGGATTCAATTAGGATTAGAGGTGAGGGTTGAAGTAAAGGTGGAGTTCTATGATAGAGCTTGGGGTTAGTGTTAGGGTTCAATTGGGGCAAGGGTTAGTATTAGGGTTAGGGTTATGCTTCAATTAGGGTTTCATTAATGTTAGTTTTAGAATCATAGTTATGTTTAGGTTTGGATATAAAATTAGAGTTAGGTTTGAAGTTAATTAGTGTTAGTTTTAGGGTTGGGGTTATGGTTATACTTATAATTAATGTTAGTATTGGGATTAGATTCTATCACTTTAATAAAAGTAATCTTCTATAAATTCATTCAATTGTTTTTTGAAATTATATAATTTAAAATATTTTCAAATTACCTGTGATATATGAGAGATATAGCAATTTCTAAATCCTATACAATTTATAGTTAATGACATTGTGTATAAAAGGTTTAGGTTATGAATGTTATAATATAAAAGGCAAATATGTTTTTCAATGTTTATTTGTCAGTTTAAAAGATGTGCCAATAATGTTGCAATCACTAATGATTAATTTTTTCTTGATGGTTAAAGTAGATTGGTAAGTAAATTTATCTATAATAAGTAAATTTATCATTGATTTTTTCTTGATAAGTAAACCAATATTTCATAAATTTATCTATAATTCTTATTTAATTTTTCTTAATTATATTAAATTATATTTTATTGAATTGTTAAAAATTTTAAGTTGCTTATAAATAATTTTATGTGTTTTTTATAATTAAGTTGATATTGTGTATAAAAGGTTTAAGTTATGAATGTTATAATATAAAAATATAAATTTGTTTTCAATGTTTATTTGTTAGTTTGATGTGAGAATAATGTTGCATAGTAATGGTTAATTTTCTTGATTGGTTAAAGTGATGTGACAGAAATTGTTTCTGTATTAATTTAATGTTATGAATGCTATATAATATAAAGAAAAATATTTCTAATATATTTTTAGTCATCTTTATATTTTATAATGAAGCATCTAAAATAAAAAATGTGATTATAAAAAAAATACAACTTAATGAGTGAACATACATTTAAAGTTAAAAGTGAAATTATAAAACAAATTGTAAATTTATTTTATTTTTCTTCTATAAATATAATTTTTTTATTTGTCGTCCACCTAGTAATGCCCACTTCTCCTTTTAATGAATGTTTTATTTTGCAAGGGTTGATTTAGTGCTGACATTGATCTATTTCCTACAGATATCAACGGTGCCTGCCATCCCGTGATCGGGAATTGAAGGATCGTGAAATCATGGGCGGGCGCAACGTGTCCTATCCAGGGGATCAAATTTGAGCTATCGTTGACCAACTACCATTTGATCTGAGCCGTTCCCTGCCATCCTATGATGGTGCTTGGGTTGATTGCAAAATCACGAGCGGGCGCCACGTGTCTCATCTGATGAAGCCTAAAGAGTAAAGGAAACACTAGCCGACTTTAAATGTATTAAGGGGCAGATTACTAAAGTATTCTCGAGACGCACATGTTCTAAATTGATGAATATGTTATAATCTCGCTGGAAAAGTTGCTCGAAGGTTAACCACATGGCTAGCGACTGTGTTAAATGAACGAGATTAATGACGCCCACTATCCCATGATCAGGGATTATTGGGATCGCGATATCACGAGTGGTTGCCACGTGCCCTTCCAAAAGGATGAAATCTATGTGACCATTGAAGAGCTGCCTCTTCAAGATTGACGGTGCCCACCATCTCACGATTAGGAATTTTGGGATCGCGATGTCACGGGTGCCTGCCACATATCTCATCCAATGAAGCCTAAGGAGTGAAGAAAGTGTTCACTGGTTTTAAATGTATTACGGAGAGGATTACTAATGCACTTGTAAGATGCATGTGTTTTATTTCAACGCAGATGTTATGATTTTAAGGGAAAAGTTGCTTGAAAGTTAAAGGAAAGGACAGTGACCATTTTTGAAGGAGCAGGATTTATGGTAAAAAGATCAACTATGCCTGCCATCCCGCGATGGTAAATCAAAGGATTGCGATATCGCAGGCAACTGCCACATGGCATTCCTTTGCGGTGTATGACATAGTGGGCCCCTTTATTGCCATGTTGGCGATTATGTCAGCCTGTTTTGAAGATGGCCATCAATGATTTGATCAAACTGAAGGATCAACAGATCAAATTTAAATATGTATCAAATTATGGTTGGAGCCCTTCGTGCAGCCTGCGAGTGGGCTTTAATGGCAGATGAGACATCTACTGGCAAGATTTGATCGACATAAAATCAATTTACTCATCTCATTTGTATCACAAAGCATCCAAGTATTTCATGAAAACAGTTTCAGAGCCAAAGGTGAAATTGCGAGTAGCTACAGCCAGAAATTGGAGTTTGTGCGAAAAAAGTCGTGAGTTAATTTTCTCTGTTTCCTAGTCATTCTGCACCTAAATTTGGGAAGGGGGGGTTTGCTATGCTTGTCACTGAGTTCATTAAAATATTTTGTTAGGGCTATTGTTTAATCATAAATTGTGAGGAATTGTGATATTTTTACTCTATAATTTTCTATCTCTACTTAGTCATAGCCACTTGAAGTGTAACATTGTAGTGAGGCCCTAGTTTGTCTAAAATGGTGCCAACCAAGTAGCACTCTGACCACATTGAGTATTTAAAAAAAAATTGTATGGTGATTTCCTAGATCAATTTCCATTATCAACAAATGAGAGAAGGAAAGGTTTGGTGTTGATGTGAGGGAAAATCTTAGGGGAGGGGTTGGTGTGTAATAATTCCAACATTGCTGATGCTAGGGTTCCACTCACAGGCTTAGAAATGTTTAAATTATGGTATGGACAAAGGAATTTGCCTCATCCTTTTTCAAATGGATGGAGGTACGACATGGGAAATCCGGTTGTTCCAAATGTGTTCCTTGATGTGGACTTACTTAGAGCAGTGGCCAAAAGATATGACCCTATCACACGGGTAATCAAAGATAATGATGGAGGGGTTCTATTAGAAATTAACAAAGATGTTATCCAATAGACTTTTGATTTGAGTGAGCCAAGTGATGACTTTGCTCCTATTAATCTTGAAGAAATGAAGCAGGAGTATACAAAATTGAAATCTCTTTTTAGGGTTAAGCTGCTTCCACCTCATCTGGTTAAGGCAGGGGGTTCACAATTTCACATCAGCCCTAGTGACGAGACCCATGATTGAATTGTTTTGGAAAGCCTTTCACGGCTACTTTCTATTCACTATGTCATATTTTGAGTTTGATACAGTGCGGTGTGTTGATTGCATACATGTTCATGGGGGTGCAAATACAACACCCTAACTTCTCTGTAACATATGACTTTGCTTCTTTTTTGGTGGAGAGGATAGATGAAGGACTGTTGAAGCTACAAAATGGTGATACTGGTACTCAATTCTTTTGGTATTCCATGTTGATGCATATGTTCTTGTTTAGGAATGTTGATTTCTTTGCTAAGAAGATGAACTTAAGACAATTAGTTAATGGAGAAAGATTACCAGTACAGACATGGGCTGTAGATTTGTCCTATAATAAGGAAAGAACTAGTTATGTGCAATTTGATAATTGTTTTACTGCAAGATTAAGGGCTAGATTGATGGTAAATGTACCTAGGATCCCTCAGGAAGTGCATGATTTCCTTAGGCTAAAGAAGAGGAAACCAGAATTGAGGGTTTTACATAACTAGGGTGACATTATCCCATATCCAGTCAGCACTGTCCTGAGAATATATGGATTTCAAGGAACCCCTCACATACTACCATATAATGTGCCACCAAGACTAGGGTTTGTAGAAGTTATGTGGTAGATGGGGTGTATTCATGAAGATAACCTAACTGGAAAGGGGAAGGGAACATTAGTCCCTGATTATACAGTAGTGTCTGACTTTACATTTTGAAAGGGAGGTTGGACACATTTTGATAAATTCTTTGTTGATTACCATTTGAGATTTGGTCTAAGGCGACAACATGATCCTGAAGATTTCTTTGCTCTTTTCAGATAAAGAATAAAAGGTGGCAAATTTGCACATGAGTTCAATTTCCCTGAGGACCTGATCAAGAATGAATTTAATTTAAATAGACAGGAATTGAACAAGGAAAAATGGATAGCTTATAGTAAGCTACTAGATATTGTGCATGAAATGGATCTGACGTATGATCTATTGATGGAATTCACTCCATACCACAAGAGAATTGTTTTTTTAATGAAGAATTTTAAGGAGATAATGGACACCTTGACAACCAAAAAGATAAATTTAATGCTAAGTCTGGATATGCAAGGACAAAGTGATATGGCAATTGAAACAAGGTCAGTATGTCAGCCTACAGAAAGGTGGCCCATCTATAGGAGGAAAAGGGATAATGGCAGTGATGAGGAAGAAGTAGACAGAAAAGGGAAAATAATAATGAAGGCGCCTTCACAACCAGGCCCAAAATTCAAAGTACCCGGGGCTATCAAAATCATTGAATTAAAATCTTCACCAGAGCGCAGTCCCCCATCACCACCACCTGAGCCAAGCCTTAAGAGGCAAAGAACTGATCACCTACCTGAGGATCTCACAGATGAAATTATTGTTATTGATCAAGACATGCAGGTTGGTATGCCGTCCCCTCCTTGGTCAGCTGAATTGGTTCTATCTGATTTGGATATGAAGGGTAAGAGTGTGTAGGATGCAAGAATGGAGGCTTGCAAGGAGTTCTTAGATGACAATGTATTTGTAAAGACTCTTGTATTCTTGCAATTAGCATGGAGGATGAAATTTGAGGAATATCAAAATAAATGCAAGGAGAGAAGAGAACTAAGGCCTGACAGGTCAGATCAGAAGAATGATGAAGAAGTGAAAGTTGAACTAATAGAAGAGTTCAAAAACATCACTCCTGAAGAAGGAAGACAACTAGTGAATCAGGCTGGTGTTTTGATTTTTCCTAAATGGGACATCGCAGATGCAGTGGCTTTCAATTCCATTATGAAGTCCAATAATCCTTTTCAAGATTCTGAAGAAGTTAAGGCATCATTACAAAACTCTGCCTTCAGTGAAGAATATGAGATCTTGGCAATTTGGGCATTGGATCCACAAGGAAGAAAGCCAGACATTGTTGATATTAATCCAAATTTCAAAGGAGGATTAATAATAAAGAGGAATTTAGAGACTACAACAACTGAATCCACTAGTTTAACTTTGAATGTGGCCAAATTGGCCCAAAAAACTGCTGAAAGGGAGGAGGCTGAAAGAAAGAGCCTAATGGAGAAGTATAACATTTTAATTGAAGAATATAGTAAAATGCAACAGAGGAATGTTGAGCTGCAAACTGAAGTAGAAAGATTCAAGTATAGACATACTGGGGAAACATCCAATGCTCTAGGAACCAGCACATCACCTCCCATAGCAGGGTCAATGCCTCCTGCTTCTCCAAATGTTTCTACACCAGGGTCTCCCATTCAAAATCCTACTCTTACCCCTCCTCTGGAACAAGTTGATGAAGAAACAAAGTGCTCTATTGATCTAACAAAGAGGTAGCTCATGCAAAAAATTGATCAATTACAGACATCACTAAGGGTAAAAAAGAAGGGTTTTCTTTCAAAAGAAAAAGAAATTGTTCCTCTTGTTTTGGAGCATTTAAATGAAAAGGTGGATAAACTACTGCCCTCTATACATTCTTTGTATTATTTTCTATTTGAAGCAATAAATAATATTGATAGGGATCAGGGGATAGTGATTCCAATAATTCAAAATTGGATCCCTAGGGAAAATAATCTAGATGTTATGAATAAAGCCTCAAGGTTTGATGTAAATAGCAGGCCCCAATCATTGAAGCCTACTTATATATTAGTTAATTCATCGCAAGGTTTTCAGACCTTACCAGATGATCTAAGTAGGAAGATTAGGGAATTGGTAAAGAACTTCAATGATTGGGGTAACACACTATTCCCTGATATAACTGATGAGCAGGGGGAAATCAGAACACTCCAACAATGGCAGGATCAAGCAAATAAAGTCATCAATAATCAAATTAAAATAATTTGTGATGACTCAGATTATGATTTGTTGGTAAATTGTATGGATAAGATTATTGGTATTGGCTCATTTTTATAATCTTTTGAAAGAGATGCTAATCAAGTAGCGGTAAAGTATTTGCCTTATAGTACAAAGGTAAAAGAGGTGATTAATTTTGACTGGCCAACTAATGAAGAATACCAGAGGTGGGTGGCTAAGTGTTTGAATGATGATGAGTAAAAAGAGTGGGCTACCGACAGGTGGCAAATCAGATGTTACAATAACAATATTTCCAAATTTGTATGGATGACTTTCTTGGCGTGGGTTTCGCGTGGTTTTTTGTTATTGCATCAACCTTCCTCTGCTGACATGATGAATGAGAATATGCTCCACGATTATTGATGTTGTAACGATTTTTGAACAAGAATATTTTTCAAGGTGGTGGCTGTTGTAACAAATTTTGGAATATCACCAGGTGCTCCAATTGACTGGTGACAGGTGTACTTTCTGGCCCGGTGCTTGTTTGCTCCTTCATTTTCTATAAGAAGGATTTCAAGGCCAAAGTCTGAAGGTTAGCAGGTAGATCAATTTTTGTCGAGTCTAGGTGAGAGTTGCTGAGCAAATTATGAGTCGATGGTTTTAAATGCAATTTAGGTTTGAGTCATTATGTAATAAGTTTGAGTTCATAGAGATTTAATGTTGTATAACGAATTACTAGCATTTTGAGTTGAAGTAATTGGAAATATGTCTCTCCATTGTACATGCATGGTGAACTTTCAATGAAATAACTAAGGGTTGTTTTATCAATCTCATTGTTGTGGTGTGTATGATTCTATTTTAGCTTTAATTCAAGGAATTAATCAAAATGCTTGAATGGGATTATAGGCGGATATGTGCTATATAAGGATTTGATAAGTAGTCCTGGGTTAGAATGCATACTGATGAAATTGTAATGCAATATTGTCAGGGATCTTATATATGATGTATTAAATCTGTTATAAACCTCTAGATGCTTATGAATTTGACTCCTGCAATGGATATATGGCACTGATCTAAGTTGTAATTATTCGTGTAGTTCAGTATTTGTTTTTCTTTTCCTAGAGCTTCCTACAAATTGCAAATCATTGACTATCTTATACAATGGATTGTGTTTATTTATCTCATCGAGATAGTTGATATTGTCTGACGACCAATTCTAGTTGATATTATCTTATCGTGTTGAGCTATTAGAGTGAGATCATCTGCTATTGTTAATGTTGTTTATAATAATGAATGCGGAGGGTTTGTAAACACATTAAGGGATCACCCTCGGGTCTTGCGAGCGGTATGCGAAGGCTTTAAAGTCCCTCGTCGGTTAGTCAGTCGCCAGTACGCCGATTGGAATTGGCAATTCCATAAGGTATATTAGAAGACAAACACGGTTACATTGTAAAAAGAACCAATATACACGTCAACCACTGAACAACCACCTCTACAACTGACTTTTTAATCTTTTATGATCACATGAAACATAAAACACACTAATTTCAAGGTTGTTAACATCACTATTGGAATTTTTTAATTTTTTGACCTTTCAAACATTAAAAAGTACATCATTAAATTAATTATGTAATGGCATAAAAATTAAAAACATCATGAATTAATTATGCAACCATATAAGTCAAATATAATTCTATCAAAGAAATTAATATCAAATAGATAATATAATGAAGTAACTTATACATTTCAATGTCATTGATCTTCTTCTTCATCCAACTCTTTGTTTGTATCATCCGATCCAGATTCAACATTGTAAGGATTGGTCGTATCATCATCATCGTCATCGATGTCGGTTTGATAATGTCATCATCCATACGGATGTCATCTTCATGAACATTAGCTCCTACATCATCATCATCTAGTTCCTCCTCTTTGACATCTTCGTCAGGGACATCATCAACTAACCGTTGATCCCGATCATCATCTACATCATCTTCTAGTTCTTCGGTATCTTCTTCTTCCACCACATTATACTTTATCATCCTTCCTCTTGGATCATGTCTAACAACAAATGACCAACCCGGTTTACTGGAACCTCTGTGTAAAATACCTGCTCACATTGGCTTGGAAGAACATAGGGCTCATTTCCAGCTCGCTCGATCAACCTTGTATTAACCATGGTAAATCCATTATCATGTTCAATAACAGTTCTAATAGTCTTCTCGTGATCTGCCTTCTATTCAATCGTGAGCCTATACCATGGGACGGCTTAACAAAATTAATCAAGGACTTAAGTCACACTCAAGTATCATCCAAAATCCCATAGTATCAATTTTCTTCGAGATTCTAGATGTATGTCGCCGATGAAACATTAGTCACCGAAAAGACTACAGCTTATACCAATCACAAGTTTTTTTCGTGTCATCCAACTTTTTGATTCAGAATTTATGACCATTGCACCACATAGCCTTGTGGTGTTTCACCTACAATATGTCAAACATGTAAAAATTATTGCAATATCATCAATTGATAAACATATTTATTCTTGGCCGAATGTATGCAAAGAAAACAATCTCAAGATATATACATCAATAAACTTGAAAATAATTAAATAATATGGGTGATTAATATATTTATACGTACCTATTTATCTCTTAAACCATATGCTAAATCAATTTCCCTTTGTGTAACATTGGAATCTCCATTACGATGAGCTTCTTTAAGCAATGAAGCCACACCTTCCCATGTTAATGTGCGACCAGATTGCTGACATCGTTCAATCTATACCATCATTCAATCAAGATTGTTGGCGATGTACAAATGTGGTGCATTCCACTCTCGACCAACTGTACCAAGATAAATTGAAATTCACAAATGACGTATAATTAGTTAAATACCACAGTATATGACCTTAATTTATAGTTGATGTATATTGAAGATTAAAAATTAAATAAGTACACTATACATAAAAACCATATGTAAAATGCATTCCAATTAATCTCCATGACCATCTTATAATTACCTCTCACTTTCCTCAATCTACCTTTCCCCAACAGGTACTCCCCTTCGAATTTGTTAATGGAGTTGGGATCCCAAATGTGATCTAAATGGATCTTTGCTGCAAACTTAGGAAGATATTCACTAATGTACACCATGGTCTGGTATACCATATATACCTCCACCATAGAACCCTCAGGATGTGCTCTTTGTCTAACCAAAGCCTTCAAAAATTTCAAGTGCCTCTCAACCATTCACATTGACCTTGTGTGTACAGGTCCACACAATTCAATCTCCTCAACTTGGTGTATGAGGTAGTGTTCTTGTGCATTGAAAAATGTTGAAGGTAGACACTTTTGCATTTCACACATTAGACAAGGAATTTTTCTCTTCCAATAATTTATATCTTCTTTATGGATTTCTTTAGATGATAGCCATCTATAAGTGATTCAAGGCTCAAATATATTAATGATATTTAACAAAAATATACAGCATATATAACAAGTAAAACAAAATGGCAATTATAAGATGATAATGAATTGAACAAATCTTACATCTTCATGCATTTTCTAAGATCATATATAACTTGGTTTGACATTGTTGTCGTGCTGTTTAGAGAGATAGAGGTAGAACACATTGCAACAATTATAAAATGATCTTTTCATTATTTTCCAAAAGTAGTAAACACAATACACTAAAGTATATTATACAAGTATATATAATATAATAGAATACCTACCTTAATGAAGGTATGACAATCATGCATTTTCATCCCTAACCCAAATTCACCTTTCTTTGTTATTATATTTTTTATGTTCGTAGCAAATCCTGTGGGAAATCAAAATTTTCGTATGACTTCTTTTATAGCATTGCCTTTTTGCTATGTTAATAACCAAGAAAGGGCACTTATATTAATTTGGTTTCCATCACTATTTAATTGAAAGAAATTTTTCATTGCATGATTGGCTTCTTGAATGTCACTACAAATTTTGACAATTTTTTCTTTGTCATGCTTTCCATCCAATATTTCCATAACGCTTTATGTTATATTCTTTTCTCAGGTACCATCAACAAATGCAATAATTTTAGTCACCATAGTAGGGCAAACCTACTAAATTGTCTAGGATAACTTTTCAAATTCCCTCGTAGCTTCTATTAATGCCTCAATTTAATCTTCATGAAGCATATAAGTTAAACAAACTAACAACGACAATCATTGTCAATTACAATATGAGTAAACACAACACAATATAAAAATATAAATTCAAAACATATCATATATGATAGATAAAAAAATTGATCTGATGTATAACCTTGACAATTAATTCTATTATATTCCAACTTCCATAGGTGAGGTGACATTCTTCGTGGTTTTGATGTAGTCTCCTCTTTCCCATTGAAAAGATATTTTTCAATAGTTTGATACTTATGATTTCTATGGAGGAAGTGCCTATACTCATCAAACACTTGCTTTCCTAAAATTGTTGAATGACGAGATTTCATCTTTGGACCACAAATTGGACATGCAAATTTTCCTTTTGTTTGAAGACCCGCAAGATAATATATAATTGGATTAAATATGTCAATTTTTATAATTATATATAATGAATAGATTATTTTAAAAACATTCATGATATCTACTTCATCAAATTAAATATTGTTAAAGTGCAGTCAAATGTTATAACATATCACAAAAATATGTTAGCCCTAGGGCATCATGAATTGTCCATACAAGCATTGCATGGAATTGAAATTGTCTTTGTCCTATTGGTCTGGAGACGTCATACATAGTGACACCATTCCATAACTTTAGTAACTCGTCGATAAGAGGCTTGATATATATATTCATATCTTTAACTTGGTACTTACCTAATTGAATAAACATAAACATTACATAATTATTATAACCATTTTACTGCAATATATATAAATTAATGTACATGACTATTGAATGAAAAAAATATAAGTCATTATACAACAAATAAGACAAATGAGATGCTACTATGTTAAAGAAAATTGTTGTAAGCAAATACCTAGAACAATCATTGACAACATTATGTGCTCCCTCTTTATTGACATCCATGGAGGAATGTTATTGTTGATAACAAAAACATGCCACACTGAGTAAATATATCTCAGCTCTTCAAATGGATTGACACCATCCGCTCCCAATGAAAGCCTGAGATTACGAGGTTCTTCTTTAAAGTGTGGCCATTTTTCCTCCATGTCCCTAAATGCAGAACCATCTATAGGAATTCGAAGAATGTCATCTCCACTTCTATTCCGTGCATGGTAATCCATCAATTGCGTTAAGCTTTCGCACCTAAATAATCGTTGCATACGTGGAATAATGGGAATATAACGAAGAACCTTGCAAGGCACCTTTTTTGTTAGTTGATCTGTTCGATATCTATTGATATGACATTTTGGGCATTCTGTTGCAAATTCTTGTTGTTTATGATATATAATATGATCATTGGGACATGCATCTATTACTTGATACTCCATTCTGATATCTTTCATAATGACACATAAATCTCGGTATGAGCGAGGTAAAATATTTGATTGTGGTAACAAAAATTCACCAATCAATCTACAACAAAAAATAATTTGTTCATATAAAGAATATTAATGGTACATATTTCATCTTTTATTTACTAGTGATGAACTAACAACAATTAAAATAGATGAAAAAAGATGACATATATGACATACCTTAACATCCGTGAGATTGCTATGTTTGATAAACCATTCATAACCTTCAAGTTCAACAACAACAATACAATAGATAGAAGAGTTGTTTCGAAGCCTTCATAAAGGGGCTCATATGCGTTGTCAAGTACAGGTAAATCATGAACATCATCAAAGTCATCTTGATCATCATGATCAGCTCTGCTACTAAATGTGGCATGGATCAATGTATTCGTACCATCATCTTCAACTGTGTTTTCTGGTGCATGATCATCTTCTTTCATAGGATCATTAACTTCATCTTCTATATTCACGTATCTACGTTTGTCCGCTGCAAAACCATTACTCCTCAATGCGGATAATCCATATCATCTGCCCTAGGGTGCCCCACCTTTATAATAATGATAGACACAAATAAACCATGATCATTAGGATCAAGATTATATATATGTTAAAATAATATAAACATTTACAACTAACTAATATAAACACATATAATGAACAACTTACCAATGGACGATAATCATGCCCCTTCAACGTGACCATGCTGCCTACAATGTTTCTCAGCTGTTGTGATTAAAAGTCATCTCGTCTTTAAGCCCTTGCAATTATTTCAAGGACAATAACATTTCCCATCACCCTTTCTTTCAATCTAGCCCACAATCTATCAAGTGTCTCTTCATTTTGTTCTGGACTAATATTATTTGACATGATTTTTATTTACCAAGCTTGACTATTTAGATCTTCAAAAAAATATCAACACTCCAATAATTTTTATTCATAGATAGGTAACATAATCTAATAATTCTGATATTTTACACCAAAAAATTTTGGTATGCAACCACCCCTGCAAAAGAGAAGATAGTCTGAAGTTAATGACCTCAAAAAACACTTTAAAATGCTAATTCCAAAACTTATTAAATTCTGATTTTACTATGATTTCCAACCGTTAAGACTCCTAAAATCAGAATATTGAACTTGATCACAAAATTCCTACAACAATGGAGGTAGTGAGCTAGTAAGAGCAAGTGACCCATTCCTAAGGAGCAACAAGTTGGAATCATCATTGTTAATGTCAATAAGATTTATCCTTTTAGTTAAAGATGCAATGTGTCACTTCTTATGACGAGCTTATCCCTAGGGCCCTCAACATTGAGAGAGCCCTAATAAAAAATAATAGAAGAATTGGTAAGAGAATGATTAGGGTACAAACCCTAGGCCTCCAGTAGAAACATAAACAATAACTATAGCGGATTAGTGAGGTTGCAATACCAGAAAGATTGAGACATTGTAGGTAATAACAAAATCTTGCAATCTAAAGATTGTAGCCAATAACAAGCACACTATGTAGCTTAGTGACATTTGTAAATGCAATCTGTTTATGTTAAATATGTATGATCAAAATGAAATAAACAAAACACACATAATGGAAATTTAAACTGAAGAAAAGCTAATTAAATTGAAAAAAGTGACAAATGAAGCTTCTTCAGAGCCATTCCATCTTCCTCTATGTCCAGGGATTTGTTTGAAGCTGCTGCTCTCAGATTGTGTAAGCTTGGCTTCTCCAAATGGTAATCTGTAGAATGAGTATGCAAAGGAAGGAGCTTCTCTATCCTATATGCTGGTGGAATGGAAGTATTGATGCGGATATGCACAGGGGCTGTGGATTATGTACAAGGGTTGTGAAGTGTGGATGCTATGAAATGAAGTGGATATGCCATGATATGCTATGATTCTATACTATGCTATGATGCTAGAATGCTGTGAATGCTAAAAGGCTTATGCTATTGCAAATTGGCTATAGTTATTCTATTGAAAGCTTCTCTGTGATTGCAAAGACCCGATAGTCCTTTTTATAGCTTTTTGCAGGAAAAATCCTGGCTGGCAAGGATCAACGGCTGTGAGATTGTCTGGTAAGTTTGAATGGTGAGAGATGAAGAGGTTGAGAGAAGAATGGAAAATGTTGGGAGGTTGGAGAGAAGAATGGAGCTTTGTCTTCAACCCACGGGAACAAGCTTGCACAGGAACAGAGAAATTAATTTTTCTATTTTGGCAGTTTGTTTCACGGTTGTTGAAGATAATCCCCAAATTAATTAAATAAATAAATTTATTTAATTTTATTTATTTGAGTTTGATTTTTGATTTTTAGAACTATAGAAGATTTAATTAAATATTTTAGAATATTTAATTGTGATGTGACTTTAGAAGAATTTAATTAAATATTTAATTGTGAATGGATATTAGAGGAATTATTTAGAAGAGAGGAATATTTAATCTTTATTTGAATAAAATATCCAAGCCAAGATTAAATGATAATTAATATAAATAAATCGTAATGCTTATTTAATTAATTAAGAAATGAATAAGAAAAGATGATTAAATAAATTTATTTATTTAATCGAAATGAAATAATGAACAATATAAATAAATTATTTAGATTTATTTATACGTAGCTCGAATTCAGAGATTTAATTAAATATTAAAAATATTTAATTAATTACCAGACTATTGTAATGTGACCATTTTTAGGTGTATACATTTTGCCCCTCTTTGAAGTGATGTGTTTTACGCATTGCTTCAAAGAATTTTGAAATTTTTCCCAGATGTTGACTGTCAAATGTTGATAGTTATATGCCCCCTTGAACGATGAATCGATAAGATTTTGATTTTTGTGAATTTTTAGATTTTTTGAAATTTTGATTTTTATGATTTTGAAGATGTCGATTCATCGTTCGAAAATGATGATGCGAAGAAATTGACGTGAAGAGGTGCAAGATGAAAAATTGATGACTAAAATTGCCCCTATTGTGATAAAATGTGCTAAAATCCACCAATTTTGCTTTTAAATAGGTTAAAAATGTTAATTTCCATGTCATTTTCCATTTTAACTTAGTAAAAATTATAAATTGTAAATTGTAAATTTTTGAGCTTTGGAGTGAGAAAGATGGAACTTCCCATTCACCAGCACCGTTTCGAGCGCATCCGACATCATCAGCAACCAGCGCACTATGAACCTGCGATATGTATCCCGTTAAACGTCTGCCTTTTTTAAAAAATTTGTTTAGTGCACGTTTTTCAATGTTTTGAGTGTGAAATGATGTGTTTTAGCGCCCTTAAGTATTTTCGTAGCGCTCGTGATAATTTCCGTAGCGCATATAATTCTATAGCGCATTTGATAAATTTTGTAGCGCCCTTGATCATTTTTGTAGCGCATTTGATACAGTAGCGCCCGTAATGAAAAGCATAGCGCCCATGAAATGATTTGTAGCGCCCTTGATACAGTAGCGCCCTTGATGAAAATCATAGTGCCCATGATGCTTTCCATAGCGCCTTTGATTATGTGTTGTTGTGAGTGATAAATTTGTTCCCAAAGTTGTTGGAAAATAAATAATTACTGATAAATTTGCTTTTAAAGTTGTTAAAAACAAATAGGATTGATAAGTTTGCTTCTAAAGTTGTTAAAAACAAACAGGATTTTGATTATTTACTTTCATGAAAATGAAAAACAAATAGTTTGATTAATATGCTTGCTTCTAAGGTTGTTAAAAACAAACATGATTGTGATATATTTGCTTTCCATGAAAATGAAAAACAAACGATTGATTGATATGTTTTCTTCTAAGGTTGTTAAAAACAAAACATGATTTTGATTATTTGCGTTCCACGATGATGAAAAACAAATAGTTTGATTGATATTATGATGTGATTGAAAAGTCGTGATGATTTGATATTGATTTTTCTTTGTCATGTTGATGTGTCAACAGGAGAGATTGGGCGTTTTGGAGTCATGGGAGACATTCTCGAAGACATGGGGATTGATTCCACACTTGTTACAGTCAGATCGAGATGTGATCGAGGCCTATGGATTGACTTCATTGCTTGACATGCCTGAGGTGCGCCTCAACAGAGCTTTATTGACAACACTCGCAGAGCGGTGGCATATTGATACCAACACATTTCATTTACCGACTGGAGAGATTATAGTGACCCCTGAGGATGTATATCGTATCTTGAGGATCCTAGTGATGGGAGAGATAGTGGTCTTTGATAGTTGAGAGGCTGGAGGCACTGATGCTTTGAGGAGGATTTTCAGAGATGATCAGATTGTTGGATATTTCATCCCATGGGGTGAGATGACAGATTCATATCCACCCTTACCGTCTGTACTGGCAGGTTTCATTGGAGGTGTTTTGTGCCCCGACCATAGGTCGAAGGGGTTCACAGTCGGGTGGGGTTGAGTTTTGGAGAGTATGGTGATGCAGAGGACACAGTATGTGTGGGAGACATGCATGCTTGCTCATTTGTATGATGAGTTACATCATATTGTATATGGTAGAGGCTGGAGTTTTGCAGTTGGGTGTTCTTTATTACAGATATGGGCATGGGAGCACTTTGTTGTCATGCGACCGTTGACTCGAGGACAGCGACCAACTGGTCGATCGTACAGATGGAGATATAGTGATATTATTGCTCAGCCGAGACTAGGCAAACTAGATCATTGGTAGCGTCTCTTAGATGGTCTTGATATAGTATGCTGGCAACCATATTTAGATTGCGAGGCATGGCCAGAGGATGCGAGGGAGATGCCCTATGTCTGTACATCCAGATACCTTATTGGGCGTACTCCATGGATTATTGAGAGATTTCTTGCTGGACGAGTATGTCGGCAGTTCGGTCGGATTCAGGGTATGCCTATGGGTTCCTCTATTTATGCACAACGACAGCCAAAGATTGCAATGTGGGGTCCACGGATTTCCTATGAGGCAGCGGTGGCCGAGTTCACCATTTTAGGAGTTGTGATGTGGGATTACCGAGTTGATGTCCTTGATGCAGGGATGACACCAGAGTATAGTCAGTATATATTAGAGCATCCTGCACCACGATTGTTTGATCCTGATGAGCCTATCGCTCCAACTGTTGTACATAGACCACAGAGAGGCAGTTAGAGATGACAAAGAGAGGCAACTGTAGAGGATGATGATGATGAGAATGGAGGTAGTGATGAGGAGTCAGACGAAGATAGTGATGATGAGGGGAGTGGCGGAGATGGTGATGGTGGAGGTAGTAGAGGTGGTAGGAGAGGTGGTAGAGGTGGTAGAGGTGGTAGAGGTGGACTAAGGATGAGACATACAGATCCATCTCCTTTAGTAGATCCAGTGGTATCAGGTCAGATATCCTCTTTACAGAGTACAGTATAGAGTTTACAAACTCAGCTAGCATAAACACAGACCTTGATTACACAGCTTCAGGGACAGTTGACTTCAGTTACTACTGAGAGGGATATAGCCAGACAGCGAGGTGAGCAGGCCATCGCTCTAGCTGATAGCCTACAGAGAGTAGCAGCAGGTACCTTGGCTGGTGACATGATGAGAGAGGTGACCAGAGCCACCTAAGAGGAAAAGTTTTACAGGACTAGGTATCATGATGCGGTGTCACCTGAGCGGAGGGAGAGTTATACACAGTCTCGATCGACCCATATTCATTCTCAGACCACTAGCAGGGGTGTGACACAACCTTTACCTCCAGGAGGTCCATCAGGGATAGGTGGAGTTGGTCCATCAGTGGCAAGTGGGACAGGTCCATCAGGGGCAGGTGGGACAGGTCCATCAGGGGCAGGTGGAAAAGGTCCTAGACTAGCTCCATCAGAGGATAGCACTGCCTAATGCATTGTACATGATGTTTTAGTGATATTCTGTTTGAGACATTTGTATACACCCTGAGATGATCTCACTTTTGATGATGTTATATCATGTATATTTGACATCCTTGTACATTTTGACATTCATTTTTGAGATATATAAAATGCAGCGATGATTTGTTATGAATGTGTCAATGTTCTATATGCATGATGTTTATGATATTATTGTTTCCCAATTTATAATGTATCAATATGTATGATGTTTATGATATTATTGTTTCCCAATTTATATAATTATGATGTATATGTATACATGATTTATGAGATGAGTGAAAATCTATTGATGCATGATTGTATGAACATGATGTACAATACAATTTATACATGTTTATGAATGTTTTGATTATGATGTATGCTTTATTTTTATGATTTTTTGATGCAAATATATATGAAAAATGTATGAAATGATGTTTTTTGTGAATGTCAAAATATACTCAGTCATGTAGTCGAAAAGATATGAACCATTTGATACTTTGCCAACTTTTTGGAAAAACTAGGAATGCAAACTGCAGATCCTAATATGAATGCAATCTATACTAACCATGCAGGATATTCATACAATATTGCCATTTGGAGAGTTTATTTGTGCTTTTTGTATCATCATAGAGCATTGAAATGTTGAAAGTTAATACAAGCATCAAAGGGTATGTTAGCACCAGTGATGACCTGAGTATTTCTTTCATGATTTTTGATATAGCAAGTTAATACAAGCATCTAGGTATAATTAAACTGAGATGACCTGAGTATTGCTTGCATAAACAGACAAGAGTTAACCCGTTTCCCATGCAAATTCCGAAATGTCATCAATGATACTTAGTAGAGCATGTCTCGCGACTAATTTTCATAGTACTAATGATTTCCTTGCAAACAACAGACAAAGAAAAATCATACTCCTTCCTTGCTTTTCTAGTTCAATACATCATTGAATTACTCCAGAGATATGATAAAAAATCAAACAACCATTCAAATCTTGCCTAAAATATTTCAAACATTATTTAGATTAAGATCATCCAAGTTGGTTGTCAACATTGATGTTTTTGTTTTGATGTTTGTTTGGATCATGTTGTTTTGATTTCAATTGACATTGGATAAGCATGTGGTGATTGATTTGATATGACAATGTTTGTTGCATTTTGACAAACCGTCTTGTGTCTGTTTGTGATGTTTGAAAAGCTCGTTGCCCCTCTCTTGTTCAGTCTATACTGCTGCCCCCAGTGAAAACACAACCTAAAGATTATGGATATGTACAAATTTCATCAAGCCATGATGAAACATAAGGATTCCTGTTGCATGATATGGATATGATAGATATGTATAGATGATAGATATGAACGGATGATGCCGATATTGAATGCAAGACATAAGTTAATAGATGGAGGAGCCTATTTTAATCACAAGTAGTGCCTGTTTGCCAGGTTTTCACCACTTGTTTTTATTACACTTTTTCAGGATTTTTCTGATTTTTTTTGGGTTTTTTCAGGACTTTTTCTGATTTTTATTTTATTTTTTTAGGACTTTTTCTAATTTTTAAATTTTTTCAAGACTTTTTCTGATTTTTTAAAATTTTTTTAGGACTTTTTCTGATTCAGACATAGAATTTCTTTAAATGAATGTTGTTGATCAGCTCTTCAAACAGGTCCCCTTCTAATGTAGATAACTGATATGCACCAGAACCATATGCTGCAATGATGACAAATGGACCAAGCTAGTTTGGTTCAAATTTCCCTTTCTTTTCTCTGTCTTGCTGATTACGTGGATTTTCTCTCAAGACTAAATCACCTACTTGAAATGTCTGAGATTTAACTCTGTGATTGTAGCTACGAGACATAACTTGTTGATAACCCTTCAAATGGTCAGCTGCATGCTGACTTCTTTCATCTAACAATTCTAACTCTTGTAGATGAGATACTCTGTAGTCCTCATCATTTATCAATCCCTTGAGTGAGACCCTAAGTGAAGGTATTTCAACCTCTAGTGGTAAGATCGCTTCTGCTCCATAGACCAAGGCATATGGTGTAGCTCCTATTGGTGTGCGAACGCTGGTTCTATATGCCTACAAAGCTGGATTTAATTGGACATGCCAATCACTACCGTCGTCATTTACTGTCTTCTTTAAGATCTTCAAGATGTTTTGTTGGAAGCTTCTGCTTGACCATTGCCTTGTGGATAATAAGGTGTAGAGAACCTATGTTGGATGTGAAATCTTTCACAAAGTTCATCAACATCCTGATTCTTGAAAGGCCTTCCATTATCAGTGATGATAGAATTAGGAATTCCATATCTACAAATGATGTAATTCAGGATAAATGAAGAGATCTGTTTACCCGTCACAGTTGTCAAAGGAACAGCCTCGATCCATTTTGTAAAATATTCCATAGTTGTGATAATGAATTTATGCCCATTTGATGATGAAGGATGAATTTTTCCAACAAGATCTAGTCCCCACTGAGAAAAAGGCCATGTCAGAGTGAAAGGTTGTAGTTCCTGTGCAGGTGCATGAATAAGATTCACGTGAATCTGACATTTAGAACACTTCTTGACAAAAGTAAAAGATTCTTTCTCCATGGTAGGCCAATAATATCCCATTCTGACAAGTTTCTTGGCTAAAGTTAAACCACTTGAATGAGTTCCACAAATACCACCATGAACCTCTTGTAAGGCTTTTTCAGATTCGTCACGTTCAAGACATCGAAGGAGTGTACCATCAAGACCATGTCTGTAAAGGATAGTGGCGATCAAGGTATAACGGGATGATTGGCGAATGAAATTCCTTTTTTGGTTTCGAGATAAGTTGGGAGGTAAGATGTTATCTTTCAAATAGGTATAAGTCTTGCCATATAAAGGTGAATCAGAACTGGTTAAATGACATATGACTTGGGTTTCAGGATTATCATAGGCGGGAGAAAACAATTGTTCCACCAAGAATTCATGCTTGGTTTGATCTTCTGATAGTTGTAATAAGGAAGCAATGGTAGCCATTGCATCTACAGCTTTATTATCAATCCTTGAAATTTGTGAAAACTTGATTGACACAAAATACTTTTTAAAAGCATCCACCATGTTCTTGTAAGGTAGCAACTTATCATCTTTAGTTTGATAATCATCATTAATTTGATTAATGACAAGTTGTGAATCACCGTAGACTTGCAGCTCTGTAATCCACCATTCCAATGCTATTTTCAATCCTATGAGCAATGCCTCATATTCAGCTATGTTATTTGTGCAAGGAAACATCAACTGATATAATTGTAGAATGGTATGTCCTTCAGGTGTGACAAAGAGAATCCCTGCCCCCGAGCCATGTTGTGTATAAGATCCATCAAAGTACAATGTCCATGAGTTCTGAATTATTGCTATGAAGACATCTGCATCAGGAAACTCAATGTGCATTGAATTTTCTTCTTGTAAAGGTGCTTCGGCCAATTGATCTGTGATGACCTGTCCTTTAATAGCTTTTCAATCTACATAGTGAATGTCAAACTCACTTAAGATCATTACCCATTTTGCAAGTCTTCCTATTAAAGTAGCTCTGCTTAAAAGGTATTTTAATGGATCAATCTTGGTTATCAACTTAACTGTATGAGCCAACATATAGTGTCACAAATTTTGAGAAGCAAACACCATTGTGAGGCAAGCTTTCTCAATGAAAGTGTAGTTTAACTCATGACTTGTTAGAGTTCTGCTGATATAGTATATGGCCCTTTCTTTGTCTGTAGAATCCTCTTGTGCTAGTAATGCTCCTGGCGATACTTCCGCTGCTGAAATATAGAGTATGAGTGGCTTCCGAACGGGTGGAATTCTCAAAACGGCGGGTATAAGATATTGCTTGGATCTGGATTGAATGTCAGCTTCATTTGTCTTCCCATTTGAATGGGACATTTTTATGC
>VDFB02192434.1:20981-39844 GCA_007258455.2 Sequoia sempervirens | reverse complement strand
TCAAATATTTTATTTAGGATCATGGGATACTATTCTCTAGTCTTGGAATTCCCCAATAAGTCATCAACATAATCTTCCATTATGATATGAATGAGGTCATAGAAGATAATAGTCATGTCATGTTGATAGCTCTCCCCCGCATTATTGAGACCGAAGGGCGTGAAATTATAGCAAAAGGTGCCCCAAGGAGTGGTGAAGGCAATTTTATGTTGATCTTCTAGTACAATTTTGATTTGATTGTAGCCAAAAAACCATCCATAAGGGATAGCATGGCATGCCCTGCTATGAGGTCGACCAACATGTCAATGTTTGGAAGTGGGAAATCATTCTTAGGGAAAGCTTTTTTAAGATCCTGAAAATATGTGTAGATTTTGATATTCCCATTTGGTTTGGCAATAGGCACTATATTGGATATCTATTCAGAATAATTAATGGGTCTTATGAACCCTGCTTCTAACAATTTCTCCAGTTCTTTCTTGATGAGCAAGGCCACTTGGGGATGCATTTTATTAACTTTTGTTTAATAGGCTTGGCATCTAGATGAACATTCAAATGGTGCACAACAAGTGCATGATCTAATCCTAGCATGACTAAATAGGTTCATGTGAAGTTGATGATTCCTTCTTTTAACAAGTTGACAATGATGCAATGCTCGTCCTTTGAAAATGATTTGGCTACGTAAGTGATTTTAGGGTATTCTCCTGTTCCCAAATTGACCTCTTGCATTTCTTCAATCAAGTTGGAAGACCGCTCAGATAACTGAGTTCCAACAAGGGGAAGATGAACATCCCCATCCTCCAATGCCTCGTCAAGGTTTTCACTATCGGATACACCCTTTATTTTGACTTTCGATGAGTCGGGAAGTGCCTCCGAGAGGTTTTCACTAGATGGCCCTTTTTTGTTTTGCTTCTTTTTACTTTTGTGGTTATAGTGTTCATCTTCCCCCAATCCCATGAGATGCACGTAAGTGTCCACTAAAGGAAAGGTATCGATAGGCACACTACTCCATAAGTCCCAATCAATAAGGCTGGGATATTGAAGGGAAAGGCTAATGGTGAAGACAGATGTGGAGTCAAAGAGGGCAGAGACATCTGCATCATCGTAAGAGAGTATGATAGCTTCTTCTTATGGTATATCGTCAAGGAATCATTATCCGTATTGACATTATTTGAAGTGCTAGTGGATGTTGTAGGCCCCTTTTTCTTTTTATCATAGCCTAAGCCCAAATTTCTAGGTCGCACAAGTGTGTCAACAGGCTGTAATCTTCCTTGTTCTTCTACACCAAGACCTCCCCCCTGATAATTGTATTTTTCAGCTAACTTGGATGCACGAGGATAAGTCTCTTGGAAATACTCAATAAGGGGGGGTGAAGGCTTAGGTTCTTCCCTATATATCCACTGGCTAATGTCATCATCTGGTTGATCTTGTCATGTTCCCGGGGATCGAAAAGTGTTAGACCCCATGTTCTTAGAGCTGAGTGTTATTGTCTTCTCTTCTTCTTTCGGTGAAAACTAAGAAGGTTGACCATAGGTATGAGGAGATGGAGGCATGGTTTCCACATTCAAAGCCATACACATCTCATATTCACCACAACCTTTATCTATGATTTGGACCTTGGTGATAGTGGATTCAAATGTAGTGGATGGAATGGATGATCTGGTGGATGATGAATTGGAAGATGGGTTGGAAGATGATGCCTGAGGTACCCCCACTTCAACTCCTGACAGTAGTGGGAGTGGGGGAACGAAGCTTCTAAAGTATGGCAATACTCAAAGGGTTGTGGATCTACATGTATGGTTACTTCCATCCCATTGAATGGGAATTTTAGGCATTGACGGTAAGTGGACGGAATAACCTGCATGGCATGGATCCATGGGTGGCCAAGGAGAAGGATATATGGAAGGTCCAAATCAAGGACATGGCATGTGGTGTACTACACAATAGGGCCAACCTAAATAGGAAGACAAATGATTCCTTCAGAGTCTCCTTCTGCGTTATCACAAGCTTTGATGGTGATAGTTTGATTATTCAAGTCAGTGTGGGTGTACCCTACCTATTTTATGAACTTTAGCATACAGAGGTTGAGGGTAGAGTCATTATCTACAAGGACACTTTTCACCTTATGGTGAGCTACAAGGACTTTGATGTGCAAGGGGAAGTTATGGTTTGAATAGATTGAAGGCATATCATTTTGACTAAAGCCCAGCTAATATGTGGATGATAGATGTCCTACTAAGGCTTGAAATTGAGTAGGATCTATATCATTAGGCACGTGGGTGTCCTGAAGAGCTTTGGTGAGGATTTCCTAATGAATGGGGGAATACTTAAGCAAATCCAAGATGGATATTTGAGCGGGAGTCTTTCCAAGATGATCAAGAATATTATATTGGGAGCTCACAGGAGCTAGTTGAGATGATGTGGAAGGTCCAGGAACTGATATGCGGGTGTGATGCATTGTAACAACATATTGCGAGTCTTTTCCTTTAACAAGAATCATGGATACGTGTGGCTCTACCTAGCTAATGCACATAACTATGCCATCATAGTTATAAGGTGCATTCTTATAGCTGATATTGTTCATGTTGTTATTTTTATTATTGTTATTGCAAGGCCCGAGATTAGCATTGGAGGTACTAGGACCTTGATTGTGTTTGGGGAAAGAATTTTGATATATTTATAGTTGGGCATTGGATGACGTCACCTGATTGGCATCCACTACTATATCTCCTTGATCTATGAGATCTTGGATATATGTTTTAAGTCCCTGACACTTGTTAGTGAAATGACCTTTGATTTTGTGAAGTCACAGTATTCATTTTCCCTATACCAGGCAGGCTTTGGTTTGGAATCGTTGAAAGGCTTAGTCACAGGATAAGTGACTGGATAACTTGCTTGGAGGAGCCTCTTGAAAACAACATCCAAATATTTTCCTAGGGGAGTGAATGTACGCTTGTTATTTCCTTGGCTATACTGGTTGGACTATGGAGGCGGTCAGGGTGCAACCTATGGCACGGATATGACGTTAGAAACTGATGGTTGATTGGAGATGTATTACGATCTTTGTGATGTGTTGGCTACTTGGACATGCTTGGTATCAGTGACACCATCGTTGACAACATTTTTTTTTTAATTCCAGTAGTGAGACTTGTCTCCAGATGACTTATCCTTGTATGGGTTATAAATTTTGATTTGTCCCTTGGCAATGAGGGCCCTCTCAATGATAGTGCCCTTTTCTATGACCTCTGAAAAATTTGTAACACAATGAAGGTTGAGATTATGCATCATATCAGGATGGGAATTTGCAACAAAAAATGGTCACCATATCCTTCTCAGCGAGAGAGAATTTTAGATGACTAGCCAGGGCATGCCACCTCTGTAGGTAACTTGTGAAGGTTTCTCACTCATGTTGTTTTTCTTTCAAGAGATCTAAAGTGTCAATGTCCTCCAAGTTAAAGGAGAAGTGTGTAAGAAAAAATTATGACAGATCTATGAAAGAAGAAATGGACCCCTTTAGAAAACCCATAAACCAGTCTAGAGTTATCCCCATCAAACTCCTAGGAAATAAACGCAGGAGATAGTTGTCATTGTGCAAGACTTCTTGGCAATGGGTGTAAAATTCCTGCAGGTGGTTTCTTGGTTCACTCTTTCCATTGTATTTATCAAACTTAGGCATTTCAAAGTGCTTAGGAAAGGACACAAGTGAGATGGAGGGATCAAACAGATAGGGACAAATTTCTTTGAATTTGTAAGATTTTTTGGATGTCCCTGCTTGCAAGTCTTTTAGGGTGGCTTTTATTTCTTCCCATTCCTTATTGACAGGTGTTGATGGAGGAGGATTGGTTGGATTGGATTGATTGTAAGGAGCATTTTGTTGATATGATGGGGATGGATTCAAAATGGTTTGATTGTATGATGGTGGAGGCAGATATGAAGGTTTTTACTGATATGGATTAGGTTGCATGGATTGGGGATTGGCATAAGATTGGTGATAAGATGGGGGGCTTGACAATATGAGGTGGAGGCACCCTACTGATAGGATGGTTGGGCTTGGTAATATGAGGTGGAAGCACCCTACTGATATGGTGGTTGTTGTTGGGAGTAATATGGATTGGACTAATAATTATAGGAAGTTTGTTGTTGGGAAGCATATGAAGGCTATTGTAGATTGGATTGTTGGTAGTAGGGATTTGGTTGTGATTGTTGGGGATTTGTGTAGGACAGCTATTGTTGGGATTGTTGGGGATTGTAGTAAGGATATGTGGGATTAGGATTGTGTTGATGGTTTTTTCTGCACAACAACTCAGACAGAATATAGAATCCTATCTCTCTTGAAAGGTAAATCTCTATCAGCAAGCCTCAAGAGATAACCCCAAGGTCTCTAATGTCAGGTCTTGACAATGCATAAACAACTCAGTGATAAAATGTGAAAATGCTGGTAATCACAATGGGACCTTACTACAAGCAAAATACTGAACCGATTTTATCAGATCTAACAATTTGATGATACTTTAATCCTAGATCCAACCCAATGATAAAGAAACAGAAAAAGATGAGGGTTTCAAAGAGATTTCTAAATCTAATACTACTCCTAAGATTAACAATGGAAATAACCAACACTCGAAATGGACCAATCCTTCAAAACTAATCTCAACTTGACCCAGATAAATCTGCAATCTTACAGAAAATAGTGCAATCTTCTGAGGTGTTAAGATTTTCAAATCATGAACATTCATTCAACAACCCTATTGTAGTTGAAATGAACAAATCCTCACAATCGAACTAAGCTCACAAAATATGAAGTCCAGGCTAACTTTCCAAAGCAACTAACAATCAATTGGTTGCGAAAAGTATGGACTGAAGGATTGCTGTGACATTCAAGTATCAAATCACAAACATTATTGAATCAAATCTAATCTAAATATTAACCTTCTCAAAGCAATTTTAAAGATGGAATAACAGGAACCATGCAAGACAAGAGAATACAAGTGTGGCACCAAATCACAATGTCATTTCTTGCATTCAAATTGTCCACTGTAGAAACAATTCCGGCTTTTTGTTACAATATTTGCTTGAGAACCACTATTCACTAACCCTAGCTCTACTTAATCAACTATTCTGCTCTATTCTACTTCTATCTTCTAACTCCTTTTCGACTAACTTCTAACCCCTTACAGATGAGGCAAAATGCCAAATATATAGAATCCCCTAGAAAACCCGTCGGCCAAGCAAGAGCCAACAACATTAACTAGGCACCACTGACCAGCCAAGAGAAAATCAAAATGGAATGAAGGAATGCATTAAATGCGCGAACAACACCCAGGTCGGCCCGGGATTCCCAATGCAGCTCAAACCAATGCAGGGCGTGATAATGGGGAAGCACAAATCCTAGAGTAGTTGGGCGTTAATTGCCCTCCCCTTTGTCTCTATTCCAATCCGGCCCTTCATGAACTCTCAGAAACGTCCCATCCAAGTCAGCTACTAGTGGCAAAGGAAAAACCCTAAGTTGATTCTCAATGGACGCAATCTCTTCTCTTGACCATTTGACCAACTTATCCCAATCTACCTTATATGTCATATATTTATCAATAACTGCAAGGTAGGTGGCCGCATCATCCAACTGGTGCTCATAAATAGAACCATCATTAAGTGGCACGTAAACATCCTGCCAACAATTTCTCAACTGTTCCAGACTCAAATATTTGGGAGCAATCTTCCTTCGCCCCATCATGATTTCAAAGAAGGCCATGGAGCCATTATAAACACCACTTAGGGTATCATCAATCTACCTTCTTTGTTTATAAATCTTCTTCAATACTTTCTGCCTAATCTTCAGTGCCTCATACCACTCCCATGGTTCGGAAACTCTAGAGGAAGGAAGAATTCCATCACTTACCAACCTATCCCGGGTGTACTCCATGATAGTTTTGGTTTTTTGCAGAAGGAGATTTGTGTCTCCCTTATCTTGTGCCAACACCGCCTTCAACCGATCAGTTGCCATGATAACATCCTTCCCAGTTGACAGAATCTCCTTAATAGCTTCATCACCCTTTATTTGCACCCCTTTCAGCCAATTCGCGGTGGCAACAGCAGACGCTTTGATCTTTTCTAGCTCGGTGATGGTCTCTTGAGGTAGAGGATTAGCAGCAGAGGAAGAAGGGTTAATGGTTGCAGGGGCTTCATTAATTCCTCCAAGCATTTCCTGAGATTTTCATTCTCTTTCTTTAACTCATGCTTGGTCTTTATTTCCTTTCTCAATCTACCCACAATAACTACACTAGATCCCTCATAATCTTCGATGTCCTGCTCGACTGATGTAGGTCCTAGATTGAAAGTCTGAATATTGTAATTCCTTCCAACCACATCATCTCTGTTTTTACCCGGAGCAGGGGTGGCAATGTGAACAACCCTATCATGAGCTTCGTCTCTTTCAATCCTCGAGATCACCCTAGCCTTCTTCTTACCTTTATCTTTTCCAATTTTGGCTAGTAGTGCATCCCAATTTGGTGGACTATCCTCCACAACCATTTGTTTTCTCTTCATCTCTTTGTCCAGCCAACCAGGGACAATGGATTCCAATTGCACCTCACTTTGTTTCTCCTCCTGCTGATCCTTAGGTGCTTCCTCACTCAAATTTCGTTTATCAGGAGTCTCATCCGTCCTAATTTCCTTTTTTTCGGCATGCTCATCTTCATGTATAGGGGAGGGAACCTTCACTGTTTCCTCTTCTCATGGAGGGACCTCTTCAATTCTGACAGGGGAATCCGCATATGCCACCATAGGGGATTGCATTATCTTTTCAATTTTTGCCTCTACACTATGGAGATCACCTTCATGAAAATCCTCCCCTTCAGTATTCGGATGATCCTCAACATCCTCTGACTCACTAGGCTTTCCTTGAGCTCCATGAGAGGAAGGCACATCATCATGTTGTTCCTGATGAGAAACCACCGGAGGAAGATCTGTCTCAAGCACATTGTCCCTGGGAGAAGGAGTCCTAGACCTCCTTGCATACACCTTGGCCTTCTCCTCCAAACTTTCAACATTTACCACTGGTGGGGCAACTTCTTCCTCCCCATTCTTGGAGCTTGCCTTCCCTGAAAATTTTATGATTCTTCTCCTCTTGGGCACCAGCACATCAATTTCAGGACCCTGATTTTTCAGTTTCTTTCTGCTCAGATTTCCTGGTCCTTGTCCTCTGCTTGGCCTTCGACTTTCTCTATTTTTTTGCTTCCTGGGCCTCTGTTCCTTGAACACCTTTAATCTTGATTTTGAACGGAGAATCCAACTTACCCTTGCTCTTAGGATCCTGCTCGGTAGATTCTTCAGAGGTGGAGTGGGGATCCAAATCTCCCATTAGCGCATAGGTGCACTGTACACCATTACTTTCCAGTTCCCATAGCTTATGCTTTAGCCACATCCTAGTAAATTTGAGAACTAGATCCACTAGTTGTTTCAATTTTGTCTTTTCCTCCTCTAACCAATCCACATCACCAATTGGTCTATCCTTTATGGCCTCATAAGCATGATCCTGGATCAAGTTCCCATCATCCTCCAATTGATCAGGAACTGCCTTTACATTATATAAACGGATAACATCCACTGGAAGCTGGGAGAATTTCTTCTTCCTGACCTCAAATTCATCACTGCAGTTGGCCCAATAGTCCTCCAAATTCACCTTGTGGCAATACTCTTTGCTAGCCTTCTTTTGGGCCTCTCCTGTAATATCAAACCTTGATCTCTTAGAATGAAGAGACAGACTGAGGGCACTCAATTCTTCCTCTGAAGCCTGGGCGGAACCAATGGAAGGACAAACCTCTCCAGTGCCAATCCTTAGGGGAAAATCTCCACCAAATCATGTCTTGTGTTTGTCTTTCTTGATGATAGCATCAAAGTCACAAATCTACCTAGTTACTTCCAACAAGCTAATGTGATCAGTGGGATACCTTGGAAGTCTATATGGAGCCCTCTGGCAGACATCAATCTGGATGTAGGAGAAAGTTGGAAATTGTATAAACCAAGCTCCATATTTCTTGATGAGCTCCTTGACTTGATCTGAAATCCTGACATGCTCTGCTTCCTGAAGCATTCTGGTGATATACATGGTAAATGCATCATTTTCCCTCCTATAGTTTGAACCTCCCAAGTGCAACTGAGGGAGAACTTCATAAAAAATATCCTGTCTGAAAATTCCCTTTGTATCCAATCCTCTGTAGGGATGGAATCTTGCAAGTGCATAGACCAGATATGAAGTCATTGTGAAAGTCTTGGTTTGCAACACATTGGATAACTATTCATGGAGTACTCCACTGATGACCCTTGCCCAATGGTAATTAATATTTTCCTATTCCATCCTTACAATCACATGGCACATCCAATTCTCAAACGTACCCGCATTCTTCAATCCAACCACCCTGCTGAGAAGGGTGATGGCATCATAATATTCCTTCTTGAACTTTATCCTGAATAGCTGCTTGGGTAATTTGGAGTAGTGAGACTTGGGCTTCTCCAACCAGGAATTGATAAGCTCTTGTGACTTCACAGTCTGTTCATCGTAGAACTCCTGAGCTGCCTCAATGGTGAATCCCACCACATGATACCAGTCTGGCATATCAAAGGTTTGGGCAATGGAGAATGGGTTGAGATTTGCTACAACTCTCCCTTCAGGACCAATAATTCTTTGTGTGTCCTAATCATAGTGCTTAGCACATTCAAGGACCAGCTCATAACACTGCACCGTAGAAGGGAAACCAACAACATGGGACAAGCCTGATTCCATCATCCTTCTAGCCACCAAAGGAAGGTCCTCTACAGCCATTCTTCCTTTAAACTCTTCATAATCCCATGATCTGACATTTGTATTAGTCACCTCCGACCAAACAGAAGTGATCTTACTCTAAGGGACCTTGCTCTTAATGTCCATTTTAATTCTCTCTACATCAGACATTGAGGACCCAGCTACTACCTTGCTAGATTCAGCCTACACTCAACATGGAAATCATAGTAAAAATCACAAGAAAGGGAAGGTTAATTCATCAATACATCATTAGAATGAATATCATATAGCCAGAGCGTTATTAAATCTCATATGAGATGACCACAACAAATTTCGGGTTTCAAGACCATCCACGAAATTTGAGCCAGAGAGGAATTTCGAGAAATTCCAAACTGATCGGATTCCAACGAAATACCTAGGAAACACCTACTTAACCATTAAACCTGATCATTTTTCATCAATAAACCACATGGGAGATCATAAGATAGCATGAATAAATCATTAAATGCATTGAAAATCACTAACATATCATGCTATTCCATATTCCTTTACATTTCATCAACCTTCGAGAAAATCCGCCAAAGACGGATTCCCGCGAAGAACGAGCCAAAGAGGAATTTTGGAGAATCAGAGAGACGTCGAATTTCGGAGAAATCCGGACCCGACGGAAATCCGTGAAGAAGTCAACACTACGAACTAATGTAGATTCCGGGAACGAAGGTTTCGGCAAGAATCAACCATCTCGCCGAGAAGTCTTGGCGACTTTTGGGAGGTCACGCCGAAGGATGTCATTGGAAGAGGTTTTGCCAAGACTTGGTGGTTTCGGTGTAACATCTCACCGACTGGAAAAATAGCAAATGTATCGATATGACCAAGGGGTAGTCGGGATAAGGTCTTGGCGAATCCTTTTGTCTCACCGACTTTCGGGGTCTGAGCAAACACTTCGGCCAGACTAAAGTTTTTCGATATGAGGTCTCAACGAAGTTGCGGTGTCTTGCCAACTAGCGATAGGTTTTGAATTCGGCCAGAGGTCTTGCCGATGGCATAATGTTTTGCCGATATGAAGTCCCATCGGTATAACCTCTTTCTGAAAACATGTGGTCTCCCCGAAAGAAGATCCGAGCTCACTAAGGAAGGAAGGCGTCACCATGAGGTCTTGGCGACCGCCGGTAGTCTCACCGAAAATGAAGGTCTTGGCAAGGGCTGAGAGCTTGTCGAAAGGTCTCACCAAAGGATGGATGTCTCAATGAAGCAAATGAATATCGGTATAACTAATGGAGCCCGCTATGACCTCCTGGCGACTAGGGCATGTCTCGCTGACAGTGTATAAGGAAATGCATGTCGATCAGAGACTTTCTTTCGGGGTGAGGTCTCGGCGATCAAATATGACCTTAGGAAGGCTTCTTGGCAAAAAACAGGGTGATCGATATGACATCTCCCTGACTTTGAAGGGTCACAGCGAAGAAAATTCGAAAGGGACAGAGAGTCACGATTTTACCCAAACACCAAATCGATCATGAATTTCAAAATGTTAACTTCGGGACAAGTCGGGGATGGTGTAACAACCTATCTGGTCTACAGTTTAATAATTCAACTATCAACCAAATTTCAACTGAATTGCAACTAACTTGTTTTTCGAAACTAGGGTTTCCAATTTGTTTCCAACTGATTTCAAAAGCAACTAATCTTGTGAGTTTTCAGTTTCAGCTGAAACGAAGGCAACTAACTATTTCCTCCAACCATTTCACGGATGAACAATAAATAAATAACTGTCTAACTAGGGTTTCATCAAACATAATAACAAACTAAAGAGTAACTGTTAGGGCATCATTAACTAACTTCCATTCATAACAAGGTAATGAAATCATCTGTCAATCTTTTCCATTCAAATCTACTTTGAGCAATACATTAATTACATAACAGTAAATGTAGCATATAAAGTACCCAAATGAACATATATTGTACCTGAATTAGCGGAAGTAGGTAACCCCTTATGCAGACATCATTAAACTAAAATGCTGATCATCATCACTTGAGAAAAGAGAAATATCATCAAGGGCTTTACCACCCAACCAAGACCTACTGGTCTCCCGAGTTTCTTCAACTGAAGAACCCGCCCTTCACGAGGGTAATCAACATGGATCAAATTATCATCATGCCTCTGAGCCTGGTGTCAAGGACCTATACCTCCTGATCGACCTAACTAAGGGTACCTCCCAACTAGAAGGGCCTCTCTGATCAGTGGTATATCCGGTACTTGATAGCTGACAGATGCTGAATCTAGCATCGTACCTTGGCCAAGGATTTTTATATTGCTGGCACTCTTGTGCCGTTATCTCTGGCACTCCTGTGCCGTCAGCTCTCTCACCCTTACTCGACATGATAATTCTTAGAACAAGTTTATAATCTTACATCAACTGATTCGGTTATTGTTCATTTCTTAGATTAAGGTTAAGCTGATACCATTAAGCATCTATTCATGAAGAGAGAGACTCGGCTTCACGTCTTTCACTTTCTCTTAAGACTAACTGCCTTCTCTAAACAAAGAATGTTTTCATTGAGCACCTATGACCTACGACATATTCCATTAAGTGGTCTTTATTCAACTTTGTATTTTGGACCCAAGTTTATATTTCAAGGTCTGGTTAACTTTTGCAACTGAAAAATGATATGTTAGCCAAAAGCATGACAAGTGAAGAAGTCAAAGTCTTGGCACCCGTAAGGATTCTCCAGATTTATCAAACTTTGTATGAGAGAGACCCGTGCCAACTCTGATACCCAAAACAGAGTGGAAAGATTACTTATCTGAATTCGTTTAAGACTGTCCTCAGTCCAGATTTGGTTCTCAATCTTTTCTTAAATTTTATGGTTAACCTCCTAGTTGAGTAATGTGTATAGAGAGAGACAAATTTAGCTGATTCGATATAATGTCCTTCCAGTTCTTAACCAATTACAAGCTAGTTAAGGATCTCGGATTAGAGAAGAGGTATGCCCTTAACCAATTCAGCATTTATGAATAGCGTGAACTCATTTAAGACAAAGTGAAATAATGCTCATGAAAACTTCAAGATATTTTGGACTACTTACAAATTTAGATGGCAGAGTAAATCGGTTTCCATTCAAGGAATTTCTCAGATGTTAACAACAAAGTCCATTACCGTATAAGCTTTTGAAGAAAGGATGAAAGACCTGCCCTTAAAATGAGTGGTACTAAGATACATCTATTGATATATATAAACTGCCAGGTCTTTGATTGGAAATATGATGTTATTCATTAGCAGTACAACATCTACGGATGATACTCATCTTCCACACTATACTAGATATTAGGTTAGAGGATGTGTGTTCTCAGATCAACAAACTTTATGGAGAAAGAAGACTCGGATCACATCCAAGAGTCAATACTGATTATAAGGGTTCATGGTAGCAGACAGGTTGTCCTACAAAAGATGGTTGCAGGAAGAGAAGATTATAATTTTCATCATTTTTGGGTTTCCAAATCTCCTTTTAATGAACAGATACGATCACCCAAAGAATTTCTAAATTCAAAAGAAAGGAACAAGGCTAAGACTCCATAATGAGATTGTCTTTTATTTATTCACCAATCAGTTTACCAATTAAATTGACGTTATACCGGTTATGTCCAGTATTCTCTAATTTATCTATTCAGATTTAACTCAGATTAAGAAGAAGAAAGATCTCGTAGCCTGTCCAGATCATCTGACAGAGAAAAGAAGTGTGGTTCACGGCTTCAAAGACAGAATACTTTTCCTAACAATTTCAAGATATCCACTCTACTCAGTTCCAGATGTTAAACAGTGGCAGAGGTTACCCGAATGCAAGGCATATCCAAATTTAGGTTCAAAGAAGGAATGTGCAGGTTGCAAAAATAAGAAAAGACTTGTAATTACACCTCACAGGTTCACCAAGTATATTTATAAACCACGAATAGAGTCGAGCCTTGACTCGGGTCAGAGAATCAAAATAAAATAAACAAGGCTGGTGCTACATGAAGATAGCTTGACAAGTGATGGTCGCCTTACAAGTTAGGCAATAGGATTTGATTCAACATTGCATACCGTTTAAGGAAAGATCATAACCAGAATCAAATTCAAAGCTAAAACTACCTGACCAAGAATTTAAAATATCATTTCATTTTCAAGTACTTATCTTCTTTGTATTCCGTCGCAGTTGATGCAACTAAGAAAGTAATCCCGCCACAAGAGAGGAAGGATTGGATTTGAAGCAACTGGATTCCATGCCGCGCACAAAACGTCCTCAAGATGGTATTCGAAACAATGGCTAAAGACGAATGTAAATGATTTGGATAACTAAGGCGAAGCCACTTCTAGACCAGATTCCGAGCACAGAGATCGGGGTTTGTTAAAAGTGAAGAGGATGTAAGAATACGGTGGTGAGAATTGTTAAACTCCACATATGACTTCGCTTCAGGCCCGGCAAGAGAATATGTTATTCCCAAAAGAAACCCCCTATCCAACACCGAGAGAGATGGAAGTATCAGAGCTCGTCCTGACGAAAAAGAGACAAAGGTGAAGAATGAAGGTCGGATTTTCCTTAAGGAGTTTCCCAACGGTTCCAAGAATCCTTTCATCTGCCCAGTCTTGGGCGTTTCTCCACACGGGTGATGAGGTTCCAAAAGCCCACCTCAAAGACCCGACACCACTAAAATTTCCCTTCCAAATTTGAAGCTAACATTAATATTTACTATGTTATTTAGATATTAAAACATTAGTTCGTTCCTCTCCAAGGTTTCCAATATTTATTATATAATTTATCATTCAATTACATACTTCTTTTAATAATTATAAAAGGTGTATATATATACTTATATATATACATATTTAAATTGACCTAGGAAATAAAATAATTAAATTGGATTATTTATGACCAAGTTACGACTTAGTTACTTGTCATACACCGACTCAAGGTAGATGATAAAATAGATCCATTGTTAACTATGTCCTCTCCCTGACGATATTTCCCTTTCTCGCGTGGCATCGGCAATCCTGCATCCACTGGAAAGGATTATGGTTAGATCATTCTCAATGGCCTATTAATATGCATTTAAATTTAATCTGATGATCTCATTCAACTTCTTGGCAAAATAAAAAGTTCGTTAACATTACGGTTACGATAAAGGAACAACTATTCATTCCCAATGTCATAATCACATGAAAGCAATTACTTACAACTATCATTGTATTCAAAATACATAATCGAACATAAAGTCTCAATTTGAGGGATGTAACATACTCCTCCTTAGAATCATTGTCCTCGATGATTATTTATTCTAATTTTAATTTTAAGTAAGCTTACAAATATAGTGTTCTTATTTGTTCAACAAAGATAAGGTTATTTTGAAGGATTCTCCATAATCCTCGGTGACCTTATTTGGCTTTCTGTTGTTAATAGTTCCCACAAATCTTTCTTGATCGATTTGATTTGTTTATCCATTTTTGACAACATTCCAAGACTAATGCTAATCATGTCTTCTAGCTTACCCAACTTACAGGAATTTGATATCTTCTCTGTCCAGAGTTTCAATGAATTCAACTTGATAGCAGAATTTTAGAAGTTATTGTAACAAATGCCATAAAGATGGTTACTCTCCTGAGTATTGCAATCTATTATTGTTAATATTGGTCTACTAAGAGAATTTCACCAAAGGTTAACATCAACCTACACTTTCTAGCTGAAAGGTTTTTCATCAAGTACCCATTTCATTTGTATCTAATGCATCATCATTACATATTCTGCTAGCAAATACAAAGATAAAACGAATTCCTTTCCGCCAGTCTCTCCAAGACTTTACCAATGTAAAGGAGAGATTCCCCTTAGCTGCCACAAGCTCGTGTGTACCCCCACTTAACTGACTCTATCGCACTACTAAGGATACCCTCCTACTAAGTACGACAACTCTGGTTGGCTAAGTGTCTCACCGCTCTGCTCGACTTGGGAAGACTAATCAGCTGGCTTACTGGACTACCTATCCGCCCACATACCATAACATAAGGTTTCTTTCTTTGTAAAGTTAAGAACATACCAGGTGCATTCTCTTAAAATTTACTTCCTTATAGGATCCATCAGAGGCCCATCTAGGACATGATAGAGATGAACATTTCATCAAACATGGTGAACAATCAAAATATTCTGCACACAATAATTAATTTTAATATCAAAATATAACACTTTTATTTCCAGCAATAAGTCCAACATAATAAGTTCATTGTCATCATTAAATCAAGTTTTGACCAATTCTACCACACAATAACTCCTCAAAATTCAAAGTTACAATCCTTTCGTGAGCTTATATGAATAGTAATGGCATTCCTTGCCAGTATTAAAATGAATTTTACCAAAATCCAATGAAGTGCCAAAATCTAGAGAAACACTTATCATGCACCACGTGACTTGACTAAGTCTTTAACAAGGGAGTAGATTTCTGCACTATAATCAGTCTCTCTAAAAAAAAATACACTAGGGCAGAGATTATGCTACAATGTATCAACACTTTAGCCCTTCAAGACTTCCATCATGCTCTAAAATTTTTGCAATAAAATAATTATAACACATCTGTTCATATTTCTTGGAGTATCCTTCGTTCATTGCTTAGATGACTTCATAGGATTGTGCATTCGCAACATACAAAGATTATAATAGAAACACAAACTTATTTTCTTCACTTCGCTCTACAAAGCTCTTATATTTTTTTATTTTTTTTAGTTACTAAATAAACAGCTTTATCATAGTACCTTGATGATAGCAATTCTTATAGTTCACGGTCATTTGACCATAATATCATGAAAATAACTAGTATCTTCACCTTTCCACTGTTATGGTTAAAGACATCATAATTCTTTATGCATTTGATAGGAGTTACCAAGAGGATCCAAAATTTCAAGCTTGCTTCATGTATTGAACTGCAACAGTCTCATTCTTATTGATTCACAACACTCTTCTTCTATTTCTTCTCAGGTAGATAACAGTAACTAAGCATGTCTGAACTACATTTTCTTTTTCAGAGTCATGCATGGTCTTTGGTATATCAAGCAAAAATGTTTTGTGAATGTACACATTCACACAAGTTGTCTGCTTAACTGCTCCATCACCATTGTACCATTCATGAACTAAATTTTGAACAATAACCTATGTGATGAGAGGTCAATGAGGGTTTTGAACAATAAACTCTTACCATTTTACTTGGTCCCATCAGGAGATGATCTAGTAGATACTCACCATCACCTTAATCATGTTGTTGTTGTCTTCATTACCTCTGTTCATAAGGGAATGTCTCTGTAGTGCCAACATAGAAATCTGTCCAAGAGTTCTACCTGTGATGCTTGTCCAAAATTGTAAGAATATATATATGCATCATGGAATTTACAGCCGCTAGCCTAACCACAATCACTGCTAAGAAGATGAACCAATTTCATCTGAAATTCTTGATTATTAATGGCAAACCATTTATACCGATTACTCCCTAAGGTACCATAAAAATCAAAGTTCTTTCTTGATGATTGTTATGTAAATATGTTTTGAGACCTGATCAAATGGTTCAAATGTAAATCCTTAAGGAACACAAAGTATGCTCTGCTCATCTTAAGTCACCAATTAGTCAACAAACTTCTAAAAAGTATTTTATCTTTCAAAATAAAAATGCGGTCCACGTATGTAGATAGCAACTTGTCGACTTAAGTTGTCCATCGACTTGTCACATTATAGCTTCATTTCATGCTGCTCATGACAACATCTTTCTGTCATAACAAATTAAATTTTGAAACTCCCAGTTCATCAATCTGATGAACAACCAAAAGTGATATCCTTAATAACTTAATCTGTGATCTCACAATATTATCAATATGAGGTAACTCCTTTTCCATGAAGTAAATAAACATCCATTCATTCACCGACTCTTTCTTCTAGACTCCACAAGGGATTAAAAGATAAAACACTAATTCACTTCCCCTTTACTCAAGCTATCTTTCATGCAACAACATGTTGTCCTTGACTGTTGTCTTTCTTATCATCTTGATCCTTTAATTCCACTTGGCTCTTTCTGACCATCTAGAAATTAAACTGGAGTTCATCTTATCTATGAGTCTTGATTTAATTTTAAGGTTTTTTTTTTTTTTAAACACTTAGATGCCCCTACACCTGGTTAATTGTTTCTGGATCTTCCCATCCTTAAGTCCACAACTCCAAAATAAGCCATTACTTAGGTTTCAATCGTAATATAGATGCTCTAGGCATACCTTGCCTTAACTTAAGTAGAACAATTTCACAATTACCTGATAACTCAAATTATTTCTAAGAGCATTTAACGGTTACAAGCAAAATTGTTACAAGAATTATTATCACTTCCTGTGACAATTTCAATTTCGATGGTTACAAGAAGGCTATCACCCCCTGTGATAGACCTTTTTCAAGATTATTTATTTATTTTTTATTTTTTTCAACAACAATCAACTTCCTCGCGGATAGATTCAATGCAAAAGGTTTACCGCTTTCCAAAGTCAAGGTTTCAGTTTCTTGAAGTTATGTTGATGAGCCCCAAGGTTCAAGGTTTAACTCCGTAGCCTGGATACCATATGTAACAACCTATCTGGTCTACAGTTTAATAATTCAACTATCAACCAAATTTCAATTGAATTGCAACTAACTTGTTTTCGAAACTAGGGTTTCCAATTTGTTTCCAACTGATTTCAAAAGCAACTAATCTTGTGAGTTTTCAGTTTCAGCTGAAACGAAGGCAACTAACTGTTTCCTCCAACCGTTTTACGGATGAACAATTACTAAATAACTGTCTAACTAGGGTTTCATCAAGCATAATAACGAACTAAAGAGTAACTGTTAGGGCATCATTAACTAACTTCCATTCATAACAAGGTAATGAAATCAACTCTCAATCTTTTCCATTCAAATCTACTTTGAGCAATACATTAATTACATAACAGTAAATGTAGCATATAAAGTACCCAAATGAACATATATTGTACCTGAATTAGCGGAAGTAGGTAACCCCTTATGCAAACATCATTAAACTGAAATGCTGATCATCATCACTTGAGAAAAGAGAAATATCATCAAGGGCTTTACCACCCAACCAAGACCTACTGGTCTCCTGAGTTTCTTCAACTGAAGAACCCGCCCTTCACGAGGATAATCAACATGGATCAAATTATCATCATGCCTCTGAGGCTGGTGTCAAGGACCTATACCTCCTGATCAACCTAACTAAGGGTACCTCCCAACTAGAAGGGCCTCTCTGATCAGTGGTATATCCGGTACTTGATAGTTGACAGATGCTGAATCTAGCATCGTACCTTGGCCAAGGATTTTTATATTGCTGGCACTCTTGTGCCGTCAACTCTCTCACCCTTACTCGACATGATAATTCTTAGAACAAGTTTATAATCTTGCATCAACTGATTCGGTTATTGTTCATTTCTTAGATTAATGTTAAGCTGATACCATTAAGCATCTATTCATGAAGAGAGAGACTCGGCTCAACGTCTTTCACTTTCTCTTAAGACTAACTGCCTTCTCTAAACAAAGAATGTTTTCATTGAGCACCTATGACCTACGACATATTCCATTAAGTGGTCTTTATTCAACTTTGTATTTTGGACCCAAGTTTATATTTCAAGGTCTGGTTAACTTTTTCAATTGAAAAATGATCTATTAGCCAAAAACATGACAAGTGAAGAAGTCAAAGTCTTGGCACCCGTAAGGATTCTCCAGATTTATCAAACTTTGTATGAGAGAGACCCGTGCCAACTCTGATACCCAAAACAGAGTGGAAAGATTACTTATCTGAATTCGTTTAAGACTGTCCTCAGTCCAGATTTGGTTCTCAATCTTTTCTTAAATTTTATGGTTAACCTCCTAGTTGAGTAATGTGTATAGAGAGAGACAAATTTAGCTGATTCGATATAATGTCCTTCCAGTTCTTAACCAATTACAAGCTAGTTAAGGATCTCGGATTAGAGAAGAGGTATGCCCTTAACCAATTCAGCATTTATGAATAGCGTGAACTCATTTAAGACAAAGTGAAATAATGCTCATGAAA
>VDFB02192434.1:0-20881 GCA_007258455.2 Sequoia sempervirens | reverse complement strand
TTCATTACCTCTACCATTCTCTTGAATTGCAACATTCACCTCTTTGTATTCCTTCTAATAATTTAAAAATATGAAGAAGGTTCAAGTTCAAAAGATTATAGGAACCCTTTATTCCCTTTGGTCTCAAGTTTGGAAACTCCATTAGAAAGGAACTAGGTTCATTCATGGAAAAGGATAAGGTTGACAATAAGATATAGTTCCTTGAAGAATTTTGGATTCAAGTTGTTGTGAAATGATAGATCTACGGATGTTTTTTGGAAAATGACCCTCTTTATTAGATACATTGCCACTATTGGTGGAGTATTTCTAATTGGATTTTATTTTTCTAACTTACAACTATATTTTTCTTGTTGTTGTTCCATGCCAATATGATTGATCCTTTTTTGTCTCTGTTACATCCCTCAAATTAAGACTTTTATGTTTGGTTATGTATTTTGAATACAATGATAGTTGCAAGTAACTGCTTTAATGTGATTATGACATTGGGAATGAATAGTTGTTCCTTTATCATAACAGTAATGTTAACGAATTTTTTATTTTGCCAAGAAGTTGAATGAGATCATGAGATTAAATTTAAATGCATATTAATAGGCCGTTGAGAATGATCTAACCATAATCCTTTCCAGTGGTTGCAGGATTGTCGATGCCACGCAAGAAAGGGAAATATCGTCAGGGAGAGGACATAGTTAACAATGGGTCTATTTTATCATCTACCTCGAGTCGGTGTATGACAAATAACTAAGTTGTAACTTGGTCATAAATAATCCAATTTAATTATTTTATTTCCTAGGTCAATTTAAATATATATATAAATATATATACACCTTTTCTAATTATAAAAAGAAGTATGTAATTGAATGATAAATGATATAAATAAATATTGGAAACCTTGGAGAGGAACAAACTAATGTTTTTAATATCTAAATAAAATTGTAAATATTAATGTTTGGCTTCAAATTTGGAATGAAAATTTTAGTTACGTCGGGTCTTTGAGGCGGGCTTCTAGAACCTCATCACCCGTGTGGAGAAACGCCCAAGACTAGGTAGATGAAAGGATTCTTGGAACCGTTGGGAAACTCCTTAAGGAAAATCCGGCCTTCATTCTTGATCTATTTCTCTTTTTCATCTTGACGAGCTCTAATACTTCCATCTCTCTCTCGATGTTGGATAGTGGGTTCTTTTGGGAATAACATATTCTCTTGCCAGGCCTAAAGCGAAGTCATATGTGGAGTTGTTTAATAATTCTCACCACTGTATTCTTAAATCCTCTTCACTTTTAACAAACCCTGGTCTCTGTGCTCGAAATCTGGTCTGGAAGTGGTTTCGCCTTAGTTCTCCAAATCATTTACATTCATCTTTAGCCTTTGCTTTGAAGTTTTGTGGACGACATGGAATTCAGTTGTTCAAATCCAATCCTTTCTCTCTTGTGGCGGGATTACTTTCCTAGTTGCATCAACTGTGATAGAATACAAAGAAGATAAGTACTTGAAAATGAAATGATATTTCAAATTCTTGATCAGGTAGTTTTAGCCTTGAATTCGATTTTGGTTATGATCTTCCTTTATTGGTATGCAATGTTGAATCAAATCCTATTGCCTAACTTGTCTGGCGACCATCACTTGTCAAGCTATCTTCATGTAGCACCAGCCATGTTTATTTTATTTTGATTCTCTGACCCGAGTCAAGGCTTGACTCTATTCGTGGTTTATAAATGTACTTGGTGAATTTGCGAGGTGTAATTACAAGTCTTTTATTATTTTGCGACCTGCACATTCTTTCTTTGAACCCAAATCTAGATATGCATTGCATTCGCGTAACCTCTGCCACTGTTTAACATCTGGAACTAAGTAGAGTGAATATCTTGAAAACGTTAGGAAAAGTTATTCTGTCTTTGAAGCCGTGAACCACTCTTCTTTTCTCTGTCAGATGATCTGGACTGGCTACATGATCTTTCTTCTTCTTAATCTGAGTTTAATCTGAATAGATAAATTAGAGAATACTGGACATAACCGGTATAATGTCAATTTAATTGGTAAACCGATTGGTGAATAAATAAAAGACAATCTCATTATGGAGTCATATCTTTGATCCTTTCTTTTGAATTTTGAAACTCTTTGGGTGATCGTATCCATTCATTAAAATGAGATTTGGAAACCCAAAAGTGATGAAAATTATAATCTTCTTCCTACAACCATCTTTTGTAGGACAACCCGTCTGCTACCGTGAACCCTTATTATCAATATTGACTATTGGATGTGATCCGAGTCTTCTTTCTCTATAAATTTTGTTGATCTGAGAACACGAATCCTCTAACCTAATATCTAGTATAGTGTGGAAGATGAGTATCATCTGTAGATGTTGTGTTGCTAATGAATAACATCATATTTTCCAACCAAAGCATTGACAATTTATATATAACAATAGATGTATCTTAGTATCACTCATTTTAAGGAAAGGTCTTTCATCCTTTCTTCAAAAGCTTATACGGTAATGGACTTTTTTGTTAACATCTGAGAAATTCCTTGAATGGAAACCGATTTACTCTGCCATCGAAATTTGTAAGTAGTCCAAAACATCTTGAAGTTTCATGAGCATTATTTCACTTTGTCTTAAATGAGTTCACACTATTCATAAATGCGGAATTGGTTAAGGGCATACCTCTCCTCTAATCCGAGATCTTTAACTATCTTGTAATTGGTTAAGAACTAGAAGGACATTATATTGATTCAGCTTAATTTGTCTCTCTCTATACACATGACTCAACTAGGAGGTTAGCCATTAAAATAAAGAAGTTTTGTACCTAGCCTCTCTCTCTTCTTCCATAAAGATATCGATAAATCTTACTATAAGAATGGATCCAAATCAAGATATACATCAATAAACCCTAAGGTTAAGTTTAACCTCGAACCAAAAGAAGAATGATAACCCATTCAGATGATGCAAGAAATACAAAAATAGATCTGAGAGTTGTCATGTCGAGCAAGGGTGAGAGTGTTGACGACACAATAGTGCCAGAGATATCGGCACAGGAGTGCCAGTAAAATTAAAATCCTTGGCCAAGGTACGATGCTAGATTATGCATCTGTCAGCTATCAAGTACCGGATATACCACTGATCAGAGAGGCCTTTCTAGTTGGGAGGTACCCTTAGTTAGGTCGATCAGGAGGTATAGGTCCTTGACACCAGGCTCAGAGGCATGATGATAATTTGATCCATGTTGATTACCCTCGTGAAGGGAGGGTTCTTCATTTGAAGAAACTCGGGAGACTAGTAGGCCTTGGTTGGGTGGTAAAACCCTTGATGATATTTCTCTTTTCTCAAGTGATGATGATCAGCATTTCAGTTTAATGATGTCTGCATAAGGGGTTACTACTTCCGTTAATTCAGGTACAATATATGTTCATTTGAGTACTTTATATGCTACATTTATTGTTATGTAATTAATGTATTGCTCAAAGTAGTTTGGATGGAAAAGATTGACAGTTGATTTCATTACCTTTTTATGAATGGAAGTTAGTTAATGATGCCCTAACAATTACTCTTTAGTTCGTTATTATGCTTGATGAAACCCTAGTTAGACAGTTATTTAGTTATTGGTCATCTGTGAAACGATTGGAGGAAACAATTAGTTTCCTTCATTTCAGCTAAAACTGAAAACTCACAAGATTAGTTGCTTATTGAAATCAATTGGAAACCCTACTTTCAAAAATAAGTTAGTTGCAATACAGTAGAAAGTTGGTTGATAGTTGAATTATTAAATTGTAGACCAGATAGGTTGTTACATATGGTATCAGAGCCTGGTTCGACACTGAACCTTGAGGCTCATCATGCAACTCAGGAAGCTGAAACCATCATTGGAAATTTAGTAAACCTTTTACATTGAATCTATCACAGAAAGTGGTAGTTATTTTGTATTAAAAAAAAAAACTCTGCCACAAGAAGTAATAGTTATTTTGTAAACATCCTAGCATTGGATTTTTCACAGGAAGTGATAGTTGTTGTGAACAAATATGTAATTCAGTCTATCACAGGAAGTGATAGCCAACCCTGAAAAAAGAAAAAATTGTACTGAGCCTATCACAGGGAGTGATAGCCTTTTTGTAACCATTGGAATTGAATCTGTCACAAGAAGTGATAATAATTTTTGTTTAAACAATTTTGCTTGTAACCGTTAAATTCTCTTAGAAGTAATTTGAGTTATCAAATAATTATGAAACCATTCTATCTAAGTTAAGGCAAGGTATGCCTAGGGTATCAAGATTGTGATCAAAACCTAAATAATAGCTTATTTTGAAATTGTGGACTTACCGAGGGAAAGATCCAGAAACAATCAACCTAGTGCAGGTACATCTAAGTGTTGAAGATCCTTGGAATTATATCAAGACTCATAGATAAGATGAACTCTGGTCTAACTTCTAGATGGTTCAGAATGAGCCAAGTGGAGTTAAAGGATCAAGAAGATAAGAAAAATGATAGTCAAGGACATGTGTTACATGAAAGTTAGCTTGAGAAAAGGGGAAGCAGATTAGTGTTTTATCTTTTAACCCTTTGTGGAGGCTAGAAGAATGAGTTAGTAAAAGAAGGATGATTGTTTACTTCATAGAAGAGGAGTTACCACATATTGATAATATTATGAGATCACAGATTAAGTTGTTTGAAAATATCACTTTTGGCTCTTCATCAGACTAATCAATTAGGAATTACAGGATTTGATTTGTTATGACAGGAAGTTGTTGTCATGAGCAGCATGAAATGCAGATGGACAACTTTAGATGACAAGTTTGTTATCTACATACTTGGTCTACAATGTTATTGAAATTTTATTGATTACATGGTGACATAAGACAAATAGGGCATTCATTGTGTTCCTTAATGAATTACATATGAACCTTTTTTATCAGGTCTCAAAACATATTTACATAACAATCATCAAGAAAGAACTTTGATTTTTATGGTACCTTAGGAAGTAATTGGCATATATGGTTTGCCATTAATAATCAAGAATTTCAAATGAAATTGGTTCATCCTCTTAGCAGTGATTGTGTTTAGGACAGTGGTAGTAAATTCCATGGTGAATATATATTCATATAAATTTTGGACAAGCATCATCGGTAGAACTCTTGGACAATTTTCTATGCTTGGCACTACAGAGACATTTCCTTGTGAACAGATCTAATGGAGACAACAACAACAACATGATTAAGGTGATGGTGAGTATCCACTAGATCATCTCTTGAAGGCACAAAGTAAAAATGGTAAGAGTTTATTGATCAAAACCCTCGTTGACCTCTCATCACATAGGTTTATTGTTCAAAATTCAGTTCGTGAATGGTACAATGGTGAAGGAGCGGTTAAGAAAACAACTTGTGTGAATGTGTACATTCGTAAAACATTTTTGTTTGATATACCAAAGTCTATATGTGATTCTGATAAAATTTGTAGTTCGGACATGCTTAGTTATTGTTATCTACCTGAAAAGAAATAGAAGAATAGTGTCGTGAGACAATAAGAATGAGAGTGTTGCCATTCAATACATGACGCAAGCTTGATATTTCGGATCCTCTTGGTAACTCCTGACAATGGCATAAAGAATTATGATGTCTTTAACCATAATAGTGGAAAGGTGAAGATACTAGTTATTTTCATGATATTATGATCAAATGACCGTGAACTATAAGATTTGCTATCATCAAGGTACTGTAATAAAAATTGTTTATGTCTTGAACAAGTAACCTATGCAGTAAAGTTAAAAAAAAAAAAAAGCTTTGTAGAGCAGAACGAAGAAAAGAAGTTTGTGTTCCTATTATAGTCTTTGTAAGTTGCTAATGCACAATCCTATGAAGTCATCTACGCGATGAATGGAAAATACTCCAAGAAATAGGAATAGATGTGTTATAATCATTTTATTACAAAATTTTAGAGCATGACGAAAGTCTTGAAGGGCTAAATTGTTGATACGTTGTAACATAATCTCTGACCTAATGTAAGTTTTGGAGAGACTGATTACAGTGCAAAAGTCTACTCACTTGTTAAGACTTAGTCAAGTCACGTGGTGTATGAAAAGTGTTTACCTAGATTTTGACACTTCTATGAATTTTGGTAAAATCCTTATTAATACTGGCAAGGAACGCCATTACTTTATTCCTTAAACTATGAAAAGGTCTAACCACTGAATTTTGAAGATTGTTAATGGCCAATTGGTCAAAACTTGATTTAATGATGACAATGAGCTTATTCTGTTGGACTTATTGCTGAAATAAAAACTGTTAATATTTTGATATTGAGTTAAATTATTGTGCAAGAACATTTTGGTTATTCACTATGTTGATGAAATGTTCATCTCTATCATGTTCGGAATGGGCCTCTGATGGATCCTATGAGGAAGTAAATTGAAGGAAAATGCACCTGATGTATTCCTAACTTTACAAAGAAGAAACCTTATATTATGGTATGTGGGTGGACAGGTAGTCCAGTAAGCCTAGGTGATTAGTTTCTCCAAGTCGAGTAGGGTGGAGAGATACTCAGCCAACCAGAGTTGTCGTACTTATCAAGAGGGTATCCATAGTAGTGCGACAGAGTTGGTTAAGTGGGGTACACACTAGAGCTCAGATGGAAACTAAGGGAGAATCCCTCCTTTCAGTGGCGTGCCGAGTCTTGGAGGACTAAACTAGAAAGGAATTTTGGTTTTATCTTTGTATTTACTTAACAGATAATGTAATGATGCATTAGATAAATGAAATTGGTACTTGATGAAAAACCTTTCAGCTAGAAAAGTGTAGGTTGATTTTAATCTTGGGTGAAATTCTCTTAGTAAACAAATGTTAAAAATAATAGATTGCAATACTCAATAAGAGTATCCATCTTTATGGTGTTTGTCACAATAACTTCTATAATTCTGCTATCAAGTCGAATTCATTGAAACATTGGACAGAGAAGATATCAAATTCCTGTAAGTTTGGTAAGCTAGAAGATAGGATTAGCATTAGTCTAGGAATGTTATCAAAAATGGATAAAATAATCAAACCGATTAGGAAAGATTGGTGGGAACTCTTAACAAATAGAAAAGCCAAGTAAAGGTCACCTAGGAGGATTTTGGAGGAATCCTTCAAAAATAACCTTATCTTTTGTTGAACAAATAAGAACACTATATTTGTGTTTACATTTAAAATAGAATAAACAATCATCGAGGATGATGATTCTTAAGGGGAGGAGTATGTTACATCCCTCAAATTAAGACTTTATGTTCGGTTATGTATTTTAAATACAATGATAGTTGCAAGTAACTGCTTTCATGTGATTATGACATTGGGAATGAATAGCTGTTCCTTTATCGTAACCGTAATGTTAATGAACTTTTTATTTTGCCAAGAAGTTGAATGAGATCATGAGATTAAATTTAAATGCATATTAATAGGCCGTTGAGAATGATCTAACCATAATCCTTTCCAGTGTTTGCAGGATTGCCGATTGCACACGAGAAAGGGAAATATCGTCAGGGAGAGGACATAGTTAACAATGGGTCTATTTTATCATCTACCTCAAGTCGGTGTATGACAAATAACTAAGTTGTAACATGGTCATAAATAATCCAATTTAATTATTTTATTTCCTAGGTCAATTTAAATATATATATAAATATATATACACCTTTTATAATCATAAAAAGAAGTATGTAATTGAATGATAAAAGATATAAATAAATATTGGAAACCTTGGAGAGGAACGAACTAATATTTTTAATATCTAAATAACATTGTAAATATTAATGTTTGGCTTCAAATTTGGAATGAAAATTTTAGTTACGTCGGGTCTTTGAGGCGGGCTTCTGGAACCTCATCACCCGTGTGGAGAAACGCCCAAGATTGGGCAGATGAAAGGATTCTTGGAACCGTTGGGAAACTCCTTAAGGAAAATCCGACCTTCATTCTTGATCTATTTCTCTTTTTCGTCTTCATGAGCTCTGATACTTCCATCTCTCTCTTGATGTTGGATAGCGGGTTCTTTTGGGAATAACATATTCTCTTGCCAGGCCTGAAGCGAAGTCATATGTGGAGTTGTTTAATAATTCTCACCACCGTATTCTTAAATCCTCTTCACTTTTAACAAACCCCGATCTTTGTGCTTGGAATCTGGTCTGGAAGTGGTTTCGCCTTAGTTCTCCAAATCATTTACATTCGTCTTTAGCCTTTGCTTCAAAGTTTTATGGATGGAATGGAATTCAGTTGCTTCAAATCCAATCCTTTCTCTCTTGTGGCAGGATTACTTTCCTAGTTGCATCAACTGCGACAAAATACAAAGAAGATAAGTACTTGAAAATGAAATGATATTTCAAATTCTTGATCAGGTAGTTTTAGCCTTGAATTCGATTTTGGTTATGATCTTCCTTTATTGGTATGCAATGTTGAATCAAATCCTATTGCCTAACTTGTCTAGCGACCATCACTTGTCAAGCTATCTTCATGTAGCACCAACCCTGTTTATTTTATTTTGATTCTCTGACCCGAGTCAAGGCTTGACTCTATTCGTGGTTTATAAATGTACTTGGTGAATCTGCAAGGTGTAATTACAAGTATTTTATTATTTTGTGACTTGTACATTCTTTCTTTGAACCCAAATCTAGATATGCATTGCATTCGTGTAACCTCTGCCACTGTTTAACATCTGGAACTGAGTAGAGTGAATATCTTGAAAACGTTAGGAAAAGTTATTCTGTCTTTGAAGCCGTGAACCACTCTTCTTTTCTCTATCAGATGATCTGGACTGGCTACATGATCTTTCTTCTTCTTAATCTGAGTTTAATCTGAATAGATAAATTAGAGAATACTGGACATAACCGGTATAATGTCAATTTAATTGGTAAACCGATTGGTGAATAAATAAAAGACAATCTCATTATGGAGTCATATCTTTGATCCTTTCTTTTGAATTTTGAAACTCTTTGGATGATCGTATCCGTTCAGTAAAATGAGATTTGGAAACCCAAAAGTGATGAAAATTATAATCTTCTTCCTACAACCATCTTTTGTAGGACAACCCGTCTGCTACCATGAACCCTTATTATCAATATTGACTATTGGATGTGATCCGAGTCTTCTTTCTCTATAAATTTTGTTGATCTGAGAACACGGATCCTCTAACCTAATATCTAGTATAGTGTGGAAGATGAGTATCATCTATAGATGTTGTGTTGCTAATGAATAACATCATATTTTCCAACCAAAGCCCTGGCAGTTTATTTATAACAATAGATGTATCTTAGTATCACTCATTTTAAGGAAAGGTCTTTCATCCTTTCTTCAAAAGCTTATATGGTAATGGACTTTGTTGTTAACATCTGAGAAATTCCTTGAATGGAAACCGATTTACTCTGCCATCAAAATTTGTAAGTAGTCCAAAACATTTTGAAGTTTCATGAGCATTATTTCACTTTGTCTTAAATGAGTTCACACTATTCATAAATGCGGAATTGGTTAAGGGCATACCTCTCCTCTAATCCGAGATCTTTAACTATCTTGTAATTGGTTAAGAACTGGAAGGACATTATATCGAGTCAGTTTAATTTGTCTCTCTCTATACACATGACTCAACTAGGAGGTTAACCATTAAAGAAAAGAAGTTTTGTACCTAGCCTCTCTCTCTTCTTCCGTAAAGATATCGATAAATCTTACTATAAGAATGGATCCAAATCAAGATATACATCATTAAACCCTAAGGTTAAGTTTAACCTCAAACCAAAAGAAGAATGATAACCCATTCAGATGATGCAAGAAAGACAAAAATAGATCTAAGAGTTTTCATGTCGAGCAAGGGTGAGGGTGTTGACAGCACAATAGTGCCAGAGATATCGGCACAAGAGTGCCAGTAAAATTAAAATCCTTGGCCAAGGTACGATGCTAGATTATGCATCTGTCAGCTATCAAGTACCAGATATACCACTGATCAGAGAGGCCTTTCTAGTTGAGAGGTACCCTTAGTTAGGTCGATCAGGAGGTATAGGTCCTTGACACCAGGTTTAGAGGCATGATGATAATTTGATCCATGTTGATTACCCTCATGAAGGGCGGGTTCTTCAGTTGAAGAAACTCGGGAGACTAGTAGGTCTTAGTTGGGTGGTAAAACCCTTGATGATATTTCTCTTTTCTCAAATGATGATGATCAGCATTTCAATTTAATGATGTTTGCAGAAGGGGTTACTACTTCCATTAATTCAGGTACAATATATGTTCATTTGAGTACTTTATATGCTACATTTATTGTTATGTAATTAATGTATTGCTCAAAGTAGTTTGGATGGAAAAGATTGACAGTTGATTTCATTACCTTGTTATGAATGGAAGTTAGTTAATGATGCCCTAACAATTACTCTTTAGTTTGTTATTATGCTTGATGAAACCCTAGTTAGATAGTTATTTAGTTATTGGTCATCCATGAAACGGTTGGAGGAAATAGTTAGTTTCCTTCGTTTCAGTTGAAACTGAAAACTCACAAGATTAGTTGCTTATTGAAATTAATTGGAAACCCTAGTTTCGAAAATAAGTTAGTTGCAATATAGTAGAAAGTTGGTTGATAGTTGAATTATTAAACTGTAGACCAGATAGGTTGTTACAGTCTCTTTATTGTCTCTTTATTGGTCTTTGTAAAAGGGTGGGGCCCTTTCAAAATTTATATTTCTAATTCATAAATTCAACCAGAAGTATTTACCCTAAAATTAAAATATAAATTTAAACTTTAAAATAGTTTTTTTTGATATTATATAATTTAGCCTTGACATGTATTTAATTTATAATTCCTATTATTCTTTATGTTTAATTTCAAAATTTTAATGCTCTCAAGTATAGGTTACAAGTGCATTCTTTACATTTATTCTCTTTATTTTGTACTATTTTGTATGGGTGTCTTATATGCATTTCCTCAAACATATAATTTTGATTTCAATTTAGCTTTCTTGCAAGATTTAAACTTAAGCTTGTACTTAAAAAATATCATGTTATTATTGCTAAAAATAATTCAAGCTTTTAGAACATTAAATTTTCTTTGCTAGATTCAAAAATGCAAGTGCCTTGACCTAGTTCAAATTCCTAGGTGAGGATTTGCCCAAATTTTGAGTTCCAACTTGTCTTTACCCATCAATTTCTATGCCAAAACTTTCAAATTATTCCCTAGGACATGTGTAAAAGGACATCACCTAGGTCATCTATATCCTCAATATATCTATAAATTTGATCCATTTTTAAGAAAACCCAACTTTGTCTTTCTTTTACAAATAATTAGTCAATTACCACTACACCATCTCTTGCATTAGTCACATCAACTACACCAACTCTTGTATCAAAAAAATCTTAAAGTTACCATAACTTTCTTACACTAGGTCTCTTTAACATGGACAATGCATCACATTCCATTACACAAAATTTTAAATTTCAAACACTAAGCATAATTACATACGTATAATCCCAATCACATGATTTGCTACTTGTTGTCTTCTAAATGTTATCAAAATCAAGGAATTGATCAATGAGGCTTGACTATGCACAAGAAGGGATCAAGTCAAATTTCCTTATAACATTGCAAGTTTCAATGATTTTCTTCAATGTTACCAAGTTTCCTATTGTATGTACAAACATTATGAAAATTTTATTACAAGAATAGAATATTTGAATTTTACAAGTTCAAGGATACATCAAAATTTTAGAATTCTACAATGTAATAAACATAAATGATTACTAATATCTTAATTTCATTATATTTTATCAAACATGGTGATGAAAACAACTCTATGCAACAAATGGGTTTGTTGAAAAGGCTTTAGAAGCTTTTAAGCAAATGAAATTGGTAACTCTAAAGTCAAATTCCACAACCTTCCCTCTGCTTGTGCAAAAATGGGAGCTTTGGACAGGGTATGGACATCAACAAATCATCAAGGGGGAATTTTACTAGATGTTGTAGTTGCAATTGCAAGTGCCCTGGTAGACATGTATGCAAAATGTGGAAGGCACATGAACTGTTTGATATAATTCCTCAAATAAATCTATTAATAGGTAAGGCTTTAGAAACATTCAAGCAAATGCAATTGGCAGGTTCCTTGGTAGAAATGTATGCAAAATGTGGAAGCAGAGACAAGGAACGTTAATTGTTTGAATTTTTTTTTAAATGGGTTTGTAAAATATTTCAAGCAAATGGAATTACCAACTAAGCCAAATTCAACACTCCCTACTCGTGCCAAAATTCAAGATTTGAAAAAAGGTATGAACATTCATCAAAGGATAATAGAAATTTAATTTTTTGAAAAGGCTTTAGAAACTTTGAAGCAAATGCAATTTCAATTTCAACAAACTTAATTTCAAATCTACTATAAATTTCAAACATTTCATATTTCACATTTTACATTTAGGGTTTAATTTTTTTTCAAACAAATGCAATTTGAAATGCAATTTCAAGTTTACCAACCTACTACTCGCTATGGAGGTCAAGGTTGAAGGTTGATGAACTATGGCTTTCAATCTCGTGCACTTTTTTCACCTGGGTTCACCGTCCTTGTTTGTTGTTCACGTTCGTTGTTCGCCGCAACAAAAAAAGAATGTGACCAATGCGTGTGACAGTGACAAGTTTTTTTTAAAATTCCCTAATTCAACGGGTTCGGTCAAACCCGAATTTGATTGAACCCAATAAAATATTAATTTTTTGTATGTCCATTGAGGGGTTCGGTTGAACAGGGGGTTCAAACGAACCTCTAAGAGGGTTTGTTCGAACCTCTTAGTTCGAATGAACCCCTTGATATAGTGAAACATAAAAATAAAAAAATTCCTTCCTCCTTATAATTGTAAACCACAATTGTGGCTTAACCCATTCGCACTGATGGCATTTTAGCTTTAGTTTTAGTTTTTTCAATTTTAAAAGTATAATAAATCAACAATTTGCATACTACAAAAGATTTTGTATTCAAAACTCTATGTATATAGTTCTTTGTAACATATTTTATATACAGTGAATTATTTTCCAACTCTGTTTCAATTCTTTGAGAAAATTTGTTGAAGTTTTATGATTGTTTCAGTTTAATTTTTCTAGTATAACATAAGAGCTTTAAATTTTTATATCTTTCAATCACAACAAAATTTTCTCTTTGTTTGCAATTTCACAGACTAGTTATTGTAACAACATTCTCCAAACATAGGAGTTTACATACACATCTGAAATGATTAGTTCATAAATGACTAAGTAAATGACTAACATGACTAAATAAATGACTAAACCATGACTAAATAAATGACTACTATGACTAAATAAATGACTACCATGACTAAATTAAATGACTACCATGACTAAATAAATGAATACCATAAATAAATAAATGACTACCATGACTAAATACATGACTACCATGACTAAATAAATGACCAGTTAACAACAATCAATGACTAAATTAACAACTAAATATACTACTAAATTGATCAATCAAAACAACCGATAAATGACTAAAATTGGTTTAGTCATAAATTTGGTCATGTTATAAATGACTAGAAATAAACTACTAATGGTCACGTGACCAATTTTTAGTAGTTTTTTAATCATTTTTTTTTTGTACTAGTGCTCTTGTGGTACCTATTGCATAGGATACTCTTGAGATAGATGTCCCTAAAGAAGATCCTTTTGAAGCAAGAAATATTAAGTTTGCTCCTTCTACCTCTTCTCAAAAGAATGCATGTATTGGTAATGATTGGGGTTTTTAGACTTTACAAAATCCTTCATTGGAGAATATAAAGTTGACCCGATCCACTTAAACCTTCCGATAACATCATCCACACCCGCTATCAAAGATGATTATTATTCTATATTGTGGGATAATGTGAGCAATAGTTGTAATGTCCTAAATGTCGATCCTCCTCCTTTTGAGGAAGATGATCACACTTCTGTTAAAGAGGCTAATGCTAGTAGTCCTATCAAGATGGTTGATGGCGATCCCTTAGAGGAGTATAATCCCCATTGCTAGAATAATGCTCTCTATGAAGATCCATCTCCTCAAGATTTGCAAACATGTTATGGCCTTGGCTTTGAGCTTGTCTCTAAATATGGCTATGGGCATAAAGGTTGTAGGTGTAATTAATAAGGAATTTAGGTCCCTATAGAATGTGTACCTCGTAAATATAATTTTGGGTTGGGTTCCTCGAATAAACAATTTAAACAAGAACCGTGGTTAAATTTTAACATGACCACTGCTCAACCTCGTTCTCTTGAAGTGATTTATCCTCCATTATCCACTGTCTTTGTGCCTTCTTCTTGTGAGCAGTCAAACTTTTCTCCACAAGAGAAACGGTTACTTCCTGCTCCTCACTCTTTGTCTGAGCAAAAGTGTATGTTATTGAGGATTCTTAAAGCCCACTTAATTACTCTTCCTCCTCCTACACATAAGAAATTTCATAATCAGGATGAAGTAAAATATTCTTTCTGTGCATACCATCGAGTGCCTAGCCATTCCACTAGTGAATGTAAGGCCTTGAAGGACAAGATACAACAACTTCATGATCCCGGTGTCATCACTCATTTATTTTTTGGATGCACTTGCCTCTTCTTCAAATGACAAGTGATATCGAGGTCTACCTCTATCTTGTATGTTCTAAGTATCTTGCATGGTTCTCCTCCCTTGTATGTTGGGGGCAGTGATAACTTGTTTTGGAGATGTGTGTCCCTCTTAAAGGACCCCCTCTCTTCTCTATGCCTTTCAAATGAAGCATCCCTTGAGTGGACCCCTTTTTTTTATTTTGAAGGGTTCTCGATGGATCCCCTTCGAAAGATTTTATCTCGAATGAATTCATCGGTGTCTAGCTTGGGGGCAGCCTAACTAGACCTATCTTTTATGTGACTATCCTGCAACATAGTTTGTAGCAGCCACAGGCTTCTTTGATCAGTCTTGATCTACAGGACCGAGAACCTATAGATTTCATTTGCATCAATATTTCCTCATAGGACCGAGCACCTGTGAGGACCAATTAGACTTTGTGGAGCCTTTCACATTGGGCTTCCCTCAAGACCGAGCACCTGGGGTGCCTCCTTTGCAAGTTCGAGGACCTGTAAAGTGCTTTTCATCTTGCGAGATCTCTTTGTTCAACTCTGTAGGAGAGTTTACCCACATAGCCTTTTGTTCACCTTTGGTAGGCCTACGGATTTGTGGTGCATTTTTCCAACCTTCCCAAGGAGAGAGTACCTGTGGAGCCATCTCTCTTGGAATTTTCATTCCTTTCTAGTTCTCTTCTCTCTTCTCTTCTCAAAATTTTGTATATCGGATTGAAGACTTGCATCTTCTTCATCCCGAGTATATACCTTTTTTTGTCTTAAACATTGGTTGCTTCCCTGACTTTTGGGTGCATACTTCTCTTGAAGCAATTGATCCTTACCTTCTTCTCTCCATTTAAGAATTCTTCTATATGTTATTTTTTAATTTGGGGATGACACATAGTACTGTGACAACCTTTTACATTGAGTATCTTTCACTTTGCTGACTCAAATCCTTTAGTTTGTTGTATGCTTGTGTGTGTGTTTTTATGTTCTAATCCTGTGATGCAATGGCTTTTTATGTTCTAACATTGTTTTCTTGTACAAATTTTTCTTGTCTAATGCATTGTTTTGTAGGTCTTCGGCCTGGGGGCATGCTTCCTTGGTTCGAAGAGTTGTCTGCTTCCTCCACAATATCCTTTTGGCCCACCATGATGTTATTTATGTTTAGTAGATTTCTTTTAGCATGCATATTATTGTAGATTCATATTCCTGCTAAAGTGGGGGAAAAATGTAATGTCGTAAAATTGCACCCCTTACAATTTCACATACATTCTTGTATTTGCTTTAATGTCCACTCCCTTAGAATTTATGTAGGCTCATTTCATCCCCTGCATTAGCCTTTTTACCCTTCTTAGGATGCTTGAGACCCCTTTTTAGTAGCTACCCTCATGCGTCAGCTATACATCAGACCTTATGATTTTCCCGTTCTTGTTGTTTTGTAGCATGATGTGTCTAGACAAGTGCGCCGCGTAGATGTCCACATGTCGTGCTAGCGTCCTATGACATTTTGACATTCAAATGACCATTTTTGAGTTCCTTCCCACTTTTTAGCTAATTTTTTCAGTGGTAACAACTCGGGACACCTTCTAATGACTCGGGAAGCTTCTTTTCCTTCCTCTTCTCCCTTTAAATGATATCTTTCTAGTTCATTTTTGTTTCTAGCTTCTCTCTAGCTTCTTTTGGATCTTTCTAGCTTTGGCTCTTTCCTTTTCCTCTTCTCTTGGTCTTGATCTCTTGCTTTCATAGCTCACTACAACAACACTCTTGCATTCTCACAACACCCTCTACAACTCTCTTGGCTCTCGCAACTATCTCTCTTTTTGGCTTCCTTAAGCCTTGCAACGGATATCTCTCTTACCTTGTGCTTGCAAGAATCTTGGGATTTCTCACATCCCCTATCTATTGCATCTCTATTTCATGATACAGGTTCTCCTTGAGTGGGGATTGCATTTATCACTCTTTCTTTCATCTCATTTCTGCTTATTATCTCGATCTATTTGGTTTCCCATGGAGGTGGGAACACCAAAAACAAGCGTTTGATTGAGGCAAAACCCTAAATAGCCCCAACATTTTCCCTCATTCTTATGTGTACAGGTATTGAAGATATTTCATTACTGGAGGCTTCATTATGTGGGTTTTTGTGAACATTTTCTTTCTCTATCCTCTTTGTTTCAATCATTTACTTTACTTTATTTAAGTTTTGTCATATTATGTTACTTTCTCATATTTTAAAAGTTATTAGTAATTAGATTGTTAGCAGTCACTTTGTTTTTTTCTATGATATGAACTCAATTTTTGGTATGTATGAGACTCCAATGTGCCTTTGGGATTGCAACACATTGCACTATTTTCCATTGTTCATGCTTTCCTCCTTTGGCCAAAAAATTGCTAGTTTGTGGCCTACTCTTTCTAATTTTGAAACTCTTGTTCTTTTCCTTCAGGTATTTTAGGGAAGTTCACCCCTTGGGATTCTCTTGAGAATAAAGAGACTCAAGAGTAGTGAATCCCCCTTCTCTACAGGATCGTAGGAAGATTTGGAGATTGTTTTGAGCAAATATGAGGAAATGTAGGGATTTAATGTGAGATGAGAGGTCAAGAATGGACATGAGGGCGAGAATTTGGAATTCCATCAAAACTCCACAAATGGATGAATTAGTTGAATGAAGTGATTGGAAGAAATGTGAGGAAAATGTGAAGAACAATAGATTGGGATAGGATATCCAAATAGAATATTAGAAATCTAGAAGTTAGCTTAAAATCCACATAGGAAGAAATTAATGGAAAATACATTAGAACACTTTGTGTGAATTTGATGTAGAAGTAGAAGTCACGATGAGACATTGGAATGAATGTTCAGAAGTCCATTGAAAGTCTATAGGAAATAAATAGAGAGAAAGTAGGAAAATATAGAAGGATGAGAGGTGAAAAGTTTCATTGCGAGACTAGAGCTCATAAGTTAATTTTTATTTAATAATTATTTTATTTTATCTAATTTTTTATTTTGTATTTGAAGAGCTATTTTTTTGTAATACATGTATTTTATTTTTATGTAACTTTTAATTTAATCTTTGGAAAAGTGATCATTCATTATTTTTGTAGTACTTTTTTTTTTTTTAACTTTAAAAATTGTAATACACATTACTTTTAATAGTTTCATTTTATGCATAAATATATTTTTTAAATGTCAATTCTAAATAATTCACATGACATCAAATTCTTTTCCTTTCTATTTTGACATAACAATTATTTTAAAATGGTAATGTAAATCACAAACAATCAATGACATCAAAGTGAAAATATTCTTGAAATTCTCTCTCTGGGATTAATAAACTAGAAAAAATGTAAAATATTTGGGAGAAAAAATAAAAGCTAGGGTTTAATGGAGAAAATATAGTATTTAATAGAGAGAACATACAATTTTTTAGAGAAATATAGTCATTGCTAAGATAATATATCCTTTAGGATAAGCCATCAAGATCCAAAAAATAACCCTTAAAATTATCCTTTAGCATTAACCCCTACAAAGCAATCTCATTGAAAATGTCTTATACCATGCATCCCTAGGAAGATACATAGAATGTGGCTCCTCAAATGTGTTCTCAAAGTCATAGCTAATATCTTGTGTTGCATCCTACTTAGATCACCTGCAATAACATTCTACTTCTCTTTAATGTATTGAACATAAAAGTCATATGAGCATGTAAGAACTCCATCTAATGATTTCATTAGGTGTTCTAATTCAATTATGTAAATATTTACTAAAGATTGTGGTGATTAGTATGTAAATCAAATCAATGTATAATGAGAAAATTACTGCACAAGCACATGGATGACACTAAAACATCTATGTTATGGGTGAGGTAATTTGTTGAACACATAGGATACTGAGTGGGGGGTGAATTAGTATCAACAAAAACTTAAACCCCTCCAGAATTTGAACTCTTTAACATAGTACTAACTTCTTAACCAAATCAAAACCCTTAAACAAATTAGTATCAAAGAAAGATATAGAAGTTTAAACCCTCAACAAGTTCAACAATCTTCAACAATGAATAATATAACAATTATATCCTTAACTAGATCAACAACAATGAAAATAAGACATGAAACACACATCCACAATATAACACCAAATTTAAGTGGAAAACCCAATGAAGGAAAAACCATGGTGAGAGTAACTTAAAATATAAAGGCTCACCACCAAAAAAAGGACTTGCAAACTAAGGCACACTACCTTAGAGAAAGGTATAAAGGACTTGTGAGACTAAAGCTAACACAACTTCAGGGGCAAGATACAAGGACCTGATGAGATTCACTATCTCAAAGTAGGATACAAAAATTATTTAGAGAATTTACAATATTTATCAATATAACACTCTACTGACTGAGGAATTCAAGCACATTTGATCTTTCTTTCACACACTTTCACACTTTTTTTGATGGATATTCAATGTATTACACATTCACACTTCTTTGCACTTGTTCAAACAACCATGCTTCTTTCATTTGAAATTTTCTTGCATTTATATCCACCACAAATCTTGAAAACTTCAATTAGGTCTGAAAAGAAAGAATATAATCAATAATTTCAACAAGTCGGCCACAAAAACATAATGTGGTCCTATCAAAAAGATAGAGAGGAAAAAAAATAATCTTATCACATATTCTAATGTGATCCAAAACAATTCACATGCTAGCACACATCAACCTAAGTTGACATCAAGGAAATGTGTAGATGAAACGTGAAGCACATAACCAATTGGCCCAAAAACATACTTCAAATTGAATTAACTCAATACAGTCCTAAACAAGATAGGTCAAGACCTAAACCTACCTTAACACAACATCGAATTGTTGGCATAGACCCCCAAGCACATGGCACAAGCAAAAGAACAAGCCCTATTGGCCAGATATCCAGAAGCAACCCAAAAATCCAACTCAAGACACAATACAACACAAAATAGACCAATAAAAAATGTATCACATGGGGATGTTCCATGAACATCTAACAACACTTTCATAAAATTATTTCATACTTTCATGCCACTAAAAACCACTGCAAACTAAACACTTGAGAACAAAATACTTCATTTAGGAAGCACAAAATGCATAACAAGATGATATAACATTAATAGATCAAGTTACAGACCATTTCAACACATGAAATTGGAATTAAGATACTACATAGACACTGAGAGCACAATCACCAAGTCACAAGAGTAGAGACATAAATGTAGAGAAATGTAGGGGTAAGTGCACCAAGATGGTTCCCAAAAAGGGGGCTTAAGTGGCCACTTTTTTTCTGAAATTAGGAAATGCTAACATTGGATATGAAATTGAGGATAGTTACACTCAAAATTTTGAGATGGAACAAAAACAAGGATAAAAGTGCCCTAAGTCTACTTTATAAACTACTAATTTATTTTGAAAGTGGTTGAGATTAAGGGGTTCAACAAAGGGATGTACACAAATTGGTGTTGTTTTTGTCAGAAAAAACATAACATAGCAACTCTTGTATGACATGAGCATGGTGAACTTTTGTTAGTATTTTTAAAATCACTATAGTCAGAAGTCAGCTAACAACATCTAGTTGATGCACAATTTTTTTGATAATTTTTTAATGAATATTTGATTTTTTACTAATTTTCTAAGTGGCACTTCCTAAAAGTAGAATTTTTGGTCGTGTTCTTACAAATTTTGGAACGTAATAGATTTTTTAAAAATTTTATTTTTTAAAAATTATAGAATGGAGTCTAGTTTCTAAAAATGTAATTTATTTGAAATTTTCATGAATGGTTAATTTATAACAAAAAAAAACCAAACACTACTGTTTGACAAAAAATAGACATACAAACAAAAAAAATTATGGATGAAAGGTCTCACATTGTCAGAAAGTGAAAAAAAATTATATCGTTGGAAAGCTAAGAGAGAATTTAACATTACCCATGTGTTTGATTTTGTCAATAATGAACCAAATGCAATCTTGACGGTGAGCATCAACCCGATTATGTGAAAAATTGTAGAATTTGCAAAAAGCACATCTCTGGTCATTGGGAATTCCCTCCAAACCTTTGGTTTGGTATTCCAAGGAAAATAAGGAAAATACCAAATCTAAGGCTTGGGGATTCCCAAAGCAATAAATAACATGAGCGCATTATAATGCGCTCACGTTATTTCTTAGTTTTCAATTTTCCTTCCCCATGGAGCATTTCTAGCAACAAATAATGCACTCGCGTTATTTATTCCTTTAGTTAAATGCTAGTTTTTTAAATGTTTGTTCATATGTTTTTATGTATATGTATGCTGGTGTGTCATGTATGTATGTATGCTT
>VDFB02192433.1:0-35545 GCA_007258455.2 Sequoia sempervirens | reverse complement strand
TGCAAAACCACACATTAGTAGTTTAATAATAATTTTTGATTATTGATCTGCAAAAATAGTTAGATGCATCCTTTTCTTTCCACTTGATCCAATGTGTCCTTTGAAGTGTTTATTTCCTGCACATGCAAAAAACCAACAACAAACCCTAGCAAGATAATTGATCACTACTATTAGAGGGTTAGCTAGTCACAACAAATCTGATTTTTACAATTTTTTTTGATAGTAAAATGAAAAATACAGAGAATAAATCCTATCTAAAATCTCAAGAGGTTTCCAAAAAATTAAATAAATCAGAAAAATTTGCTGTTTTGCACCTGAAATTAATTTTTTATGAAAAATCATAAAAAAAATTATAAAAAATACAAAACAGCTCTAAATTTTTTTTTATTTTTGGACTGAGTTGTATGATGCTTCATCCCAACTGCAAAAAAAAATGTCATCAGATCTTACAAATCATTAGAGATATAAGCAAATCTATTTTAAAACCCCAATTTAAAAAGGATCTTTAATTAATCAATAAATTCGTAATCCAAATTTAAAAAGAGATAGAACATAACCCATTAAAATTTAGGAGAGATTTCTATAAATGTAAATACACTAAAAATTTGATAATTTTCTCTCATAAAAATTAATTTTCACAAAAACAACAAACAATTATGTAAAAATTAAAAATAGATCTAAAAATTCCGATTTTTGGAATGAAGTGCGTGATGTGTCCCCAAGCTGCAAAAAAATGTTTGTGAGAAAATAGATATCCATTTGAAAGTTATGGTCGATTGTTTGGAAACTAGGGCTTTATCCACAATGATGCCAAACCTGCAACAAGAAGAAACGAATTCCAAAAATTGCTCTTTTTTTTTGTCCAATTACGTCGGGTTCACCAATGTAACTGAGGGTTCTTTTTGGATTAGATTCAATGTTAGCAAATCAATGAAGACAATAAACCCAAAGAGATTACAAAATACAATGGAAGTAAACAAAAGAATGATTATACAAGAAAACCGTTGAGACCTCCATGATTCACTTTTGTAACACCTTCTAGCTTGCTGGTTGATGTGTTGCCCTCAGATTTGATGTGCAAGCAATCTGTAAATAAAGTCTGAGTCCTACACCAAGCTTTGAAGGATTTGATCAAAGTCTAAAACGCCCCACTGCCCATGACAAGGAGTGGAAATGTCATGCCTGGGCCTGCTAAGACTAAATGAAGGGAAGATGACAAATGCCTGATGTCTAATGTAATATCTGAATGTCTCAATGTCTAAATGCAATGCCCCTCATGGGACAGAGGAGAAAACAAGTACCTTGCAGGTACCATTTTGAACTACAGATGAGATTGAATTTTCAATAAGATGTCCTAACCAATGGCCAAAATTGAAAGCTGTAGTATGGACTAGGTTTCTGCCAAAATTAGGGTAAATGATAAGAAATGAGTATTGAGATTTGAATTTTATGATAACTCAATCATGGGGATGAAATTGAATGAGATGTCAAGAGATAAAATTTGATGTGGAAGATAAGATTGGCATAGAAAAAGAGGTGATAGGAGAAATTAAATAATAAAAATTATTTAATCTAGGTGATCAATGAATAATTAAATAATTGAAGATATTATTTTATTATAGAAGAATGTGAGAAAATGAATTATTTTGAATTAAATAATGATTTAATTCAAAATTGGAGAGAGTGGACCAAATTAAATAAATAAAATTTATTTAATTTATGAGAGAAAAGGCTAATGAATAATTAAATAATTAAATAATTATTTAATTATAGTGGAAGGTGGATAAAAATTAAATAAATAAGAATTTATTTAATTTTTAGAAAGAAGAGGACTTAATTAGTGGCATAATTAAATAAATAAAATTTATTTAATTAATCAAGCAAGAAATAAAGATAGGAATGAATTAATTAAATAATTAAAATTATTTAATTAATAGAAGACATATGACTTAGAAAATAATTAAATAATTAAAAATTATTTAATTATCAAAGCCAAAAGGGGGGATGATGGAGAATTTAGAAGTCGCAAGCCTAGGACAATTTTTAGTGTCTACACCTGGCATTGGAGGTGGGATTAATCATCCCAATGAAATAAAAAACCCATTGCACAAAGGGTTGTTTAACCACTATTGGATTTAGAGGCATAGTCGAGTTCTTCCTTCTTCTTGTGAAGAATTGGCATTCTTTGTAGGATTTGACTAGAGAGTGTGAATCATTGAACAATGTATGCCACAAATATCCCACACATAATTTGAATGGAGGTGTTCTTAGCAGATAAATTTTGACCTGCGGGACTACTATGGAATACATCCAATTTTTTTTGTTCCTACTCTTGAGTTACGCACCATAGAAGAACACCATTGAAATTTCTTTTGAAGAGAATCCTTTCAATAAGCACATACTTGATGTTCTATAATCTATAAAACCTTTTCTTCTAAGAAGGGAGGCCAACTGGATATTTCCCTTTTTGCATAAACCTCATTCTATCTACTAACCAATAGCCTTCAAACTTAGATTAATTTAGTAGAACTAGCTTGAGTTGTTCCTCCTTAGCTGCCACTTCTTCATCTTGTGCAAAATATTCACATAATCCTCTTCCTCGCATGGTATTTGTGGGCTTGACCTCGATATGATGCTCAAGGATCTTGGTTATCTAGTTGGCCCTCTTTCCGGTGATTTCTCCCTCCATAATGTACTCACACACTAGAATGTGCTACATATACAACCACCTTACTTCAGGATATGAGGTGTCAAAACTTTGTGAGCCCCTTAACAATGTTGAATGCCTGCCTATTGATGAAGTTTTACTTTATCTCGTAGTCCTTTAAATTTTGGGAGTGGAAGGATATCGGATGTTCTCCCTTCCCTTCATCATCCTTTTGGGTTAAAAAAATAGTGATGCTAGATCTTCTACTAAAAACATACAATATAAAGTCCTTTGATAAGTCTAGGTTTACCAGTATAGGAGCTCAATAAATAACCTCCTTGACCTTCTCAAAGGCTTCCCTTGCCTCTTTTTTCCACTTAAATAATGATCCTTCTTGAGTAATAGGGTGATAGGTCTAATTAGACTTGCAAAATCATAAATGAATTTGCTTACAAAATTTACCTTCCCAAGGAAGGATTAAACTCCCTTTTTGTTGATCAGTAGGGGAAGTTCCTCAATTCCCTTCACTCGATATAGATCAAGTGCAACTCTATTTTTGGACACTACATGTCCCAATAATTTTCCTTGAGGAACTCCAAAAACACATTTTTTTGGGTTCAAAGATATCCCAAACTCTTGGCATTTTTTGAAAACCATTTCAAGATGATCAAAATGATCATATTTTGACTTTGAGAATATAGTAAGATCATCCAAGTAGATCAAGATGATCTTATTGATCAGTTCTCTAAAATAAATATCCATCGCTCACTAGAAGGTAGCTCTTGCATTTGAGAGGTTGAAGGGAATTTTTGCATAAGAAAACATTCCCCACTTAGTAGTGAATGTTCTTTTGTGTCGATCCTCCTCTTTGACCTAGATTTGGTTGTAACCAGAGAAGTTGTTGAACAAAGAAAACATTTCTAAGCTAGCCACTGTTTGCAAGATTGATTCCATGGAAGGAAATGGGTAGTGGTCCTTCAGGGATTCCCTATTCAGATCCTAGAAATCAACATAGAGGTGGATGTCCCTATTGGAAAAACAAGGACACACAACTAAGAGGGGGGGTGAATCAGTTGTGATAGAAACTTCAACTTTCCTAACTTATCTTAACCTTAATCTTAGATTTGATGAATGAGAAAATAACCGCAAGCAATTAACACATCAGAGAGATAAATAACACCAAGATTTTTTTATGTGGAAACCCTATTAGGGGAAAAACCACGGTGGATGTTAGTCCACCAGATTATACTCTATTACAAGTATAAAGAGAAATAATAAGGGGAATGCACATGCATTCAGGCATGCTGCCTAGAGCTCACTACTCAAATACAAAAGAGGAATCACTGTCCAACGTACAGAAATATGGATTAGATCCAAAGAGTATGAACTGAAAGAATAACTTCTACAGAAGCCTAATTACAGTTCCAATTAAGCTCAGAAAACCTTCTTCACTCTCTACTCTACAATTGAATGATAGAGACACTATTCACACATTTACACTTTATTTGGCATACATTCACACTTATGCACACACTAACTTCGCTCAACCAATCACACTTATATATCCGCTTCATGGGATTTAATCACATCTTAGTCGGCCAAAAAAGTAAAACATATTTTCAATGTCAGCCCAAATTTACAATTAAACTTCCAATGAAAAACCACCAAGGTTGGCCACAACATAAAGGAGACCCAAATTAATATCTCAAACACAAAAATACTTTAATTAATTTCGCCATGAAGATCCACAACACGCTACCACCAACATGTCGGCCAAGAACCTGAAAAACAAGCATATGCAAGAAAATGTCTTCAACCACGAGCTCTCTGAGTAGTGTGGACATACCAAAAAGATAGAGAATGATCTAGAGACATAAGAAAACACCAAGAAACAACAAAGAAGCATCCACAACAACTGAGATTACCATAATCACACAATCTTCATTCAGGAACATTGACAAAGACCACAAAAACAATATCAAACCACAACACACTCAAAACTTCATGTGGACCTCTAAAACTTCTCATAGATGATCTAGAAACATTCAACAATAAACCCTTTAATCCAAATTAGCTAATAATCAACCTATAGAACAAAGCACCTTCATGACCTGTGTAGTTCCAATGGGAACCTAGAACACTTCCTTTTTCAATTCTCTCAATATCCTTGACATATATAACCTCTGATACACCAAATGATAATAGTGTTGACATCAATGACAACCACATATCAACAACCATATCCACAATATCCAACAATCTCCCCCTTTGGCATTGATGGAAACACATGATGTGAAAAATACCATCAACCCAACACATTGACTTCTGCACTTCTCCTCTTGAAAGGATTTTTCACATTACACTTCTCCCCCTTTGACATCAATGGAAAAGCTAAAAATGACCTTCCCGTATACATGATCTTAACCACATGTCTGCACATCTGACTACTCCCCCTAAGTAGCAGCCATAAAAACATCGATCAAGATTAGAATATAGCAATGAGGTTCATGGATTGATGCAAGAAAATGCATCTTTGAATTCTTATCAGGAGGGGTGATTACCCCTAGCATTCCCCTGAGATACTCAAAAGTATCCTTCAACAATGGTTTAGTAAAGATATCTGCAATTTGTTCTTTGGTAGGAACATACTCCAGTCTGACTTCTTTCTCATTCACTTTCTCCCTCAAGAAATGAAACTTGATTGATATATGTTTAGTCTTAGAATGCAGCACCAGATTCCTTGAGATATTTATCGCACTTGAATTGTCACAGTATATAGCAATAGGTTCTTCATAGACCACCCGAATATCTCTCAACATCTATTTCATCCATATCACTTGAGTACAATTATTGGCAGCAACAATGTATTCTTCTTCAGCAGTAGATAGAGAAATTGAGTTTTTCTTTTTTCTCAACCAGGACACCAATTTCTTCCCTAGGAAGAAAGCACCACAACTAGTAATTTTTTTATCATCTACATCACCAACACAATCCACATCAGTATATGCACACAAAGTGAGATCATCATCCTTTGGATACCAAAGACCAAAGTCAACTGTTCCTTTCAGATACCTGAAAATTCTCTTCACAACAGTTACATGTGATTCTTTTGGATCTGATTGAAATCTAACAACCATACATACAACATTCATAATGTTTGGTCTAGTCTAAGTCAAGTAAAGTAATCCACAGATCATTGACCTATATCTAGTTTTATTTTCCTTAGGGGATTCATCATTCTGTGTCAACTTACATCTGGTCACCATGGGGGTACCAACAGGTTTGGAGTCATCCATTCCAAACTTCTTTAGAATTTTTTCACATATTTGGATTGAGATATGAAAATCCCCTTGTCTAAGTGAGTAACTTGTAATCCTAAAAAGAACTTCATCTCTCCAATCATACTCATCTCAAATTCATTCTTCATCTGATCAACAAACTTCATGCATAGATTATCATCTCCTCCAAAAATGATATCATCAACAAAACCTTCTATAATTAACTCCTTATCATTGTCTAATTTGAAGTATAAGTTGCTATAAACAGTGCCTTTAGTGAACCCAAGCTTCAATAGGTATTTGTCCAATCTAGCATACCAGGCTCTGTGGGCTTGCTTAAGTCCATATAGAGCTTTCTTCAACCTGCAGACCATATCTTCTTTGTCTGCTAGTTGAAATCCATCTGGTTGTTCTAAGCACAATTCTTCTAGTTCTTAATTCAGAAATGCAAACTTTACATCCATTTGATATACTTTATAGTTCTTGTGTGCAACATAAGCAAGAAATAGTCTAACAACTTCAATCCTAGCGACAGGGGCAAAGGTTTCTTCAAAATCAATACCTTCCATTTGAGAATACCCTTTACATACCAATCTTGCTTTATTCTAGACCACTTCACCTTATTCCTTCAGCTTGTTTCTAAATACCCATTTAGTACCAATCATATTTTTGTCTTTAGGCCTTAGAACTAGTAACCATGTGTCATTCTTTTCAATTTATATCAGCTCTTCCTTCATAGATTTTAGGTTCAATCTTGGAAATCAAATAGTATTCTTTTGTAATTTTTCTTCTAGTTTACACTCCTTTACTCTTATCTCCTATGATTTGAATTTTAGAATGATTCAGCTTCACATACCTTGGAATTTTGGGAAATTCTTGAAATTCTGACTCTTCTGATCTTTCTTCTACACTTACATTTGTCTGTCTCCTGACTGGCCTGATTTATCAGAACAAATTGAGGTTGCTTCACTAGAACATATGGAATAATTTGAAGTAGATTCTATGTCTAAGTATTCTTCCCTTGGCTTGTAATGTCTCCATCTAAATCATAACTACAATGTCTGGATGGTTTGACAGAGTTCTCATCGACTCTGACATTTGCACTCTCAACCATCTTTCTCAATCTTTTGTTATAGCACCAGTAGGCCTTTCTTTTAGTGGAGTAACCTAGGAATATTCCTTTATCACTTCTTGCATCAAATTTTCCTATATCATCATCTCTCCTGATATAACACTTGCTTCCAAAGATCTTGAAGTACTTAACAGTAGGCTTGTGACCAAACCATAACTCATAAGGAGTCTTACTAGAAATACCATTAACATTTACTCGATTCAAAGTATACATAGTAGTGCTTACGACTTCACTCTAGTACATTTGAGATACATTTCCTTCCATCATAATTATTCTAGTAGCATCTAGAATTGTTCTATTCTTTCTTTCTACAACTCCATTCAGTTGAGGGGTTTGGGGAGAAGATAACTATATTTTAATACCATGATTTTCACAATAAGAGTTGAACTCCTTGGAAATAAATTCATTACCTCTATCAGATCTTAGACACTTGATTTTCAAACTTTTCTCATTTTATGCCATAGCCTTGAAACTTTTGAACTTCTCCAATCCTTCACATTTTTCTCTTAAAAAGGAAACCCGAATCATTCTAGAGTAATCATCAATAACCAACATAAAATACCTTTCTCAATGAATAATTTTGACTCTAGAGGGACCAAAAAGGTCAGTATGTAGCAGTTCTAGCAAATTATTTGACTAAAATTGTTTTCTCTGAAAAGAGACTATAGTTTGTTTAACCATCTAACATTCCTTGCAGATTACATTAGCAGGCTTCACCAACTTAGGCAAATCTCTTACTGCTTGAGTAGAACTTATCTTGATCATGTTTTTAAAGTTTACATGACACAGCCTCCTATACCACAACCAGCTCTCATCTACTTGAGCAATTAAACAACTTCCATTAGTAGTATTTAGATGAAAAATATTACCTTTTGTTTGTTTTCATATAGCAATCATATCCCCAAAACTTCCATGTATCTTGCATCTTCCATCTTTGAACTGAAGATCATATCCCTTGTGAACCATCTATCCAACAATCAACAAGTTTTTCTTTAGGCCTTCAATATAGAGAACATCGTCAGTGTTATCCTTACCACCAAGACAAATAGATCCTCTACCACTAATCACACCAACATTGTTATCTCCAAATATTACAACCCCGCCATCATACTTTTCTAGACTTACAAATTTTCTTTTATCACCGGTCATATGATGTGAGAATCCACTATCAATCACCCACTCATCCTTTTCTTGAACTTGGGCTGCAAGATCTTTTTCATCTTTAGTATATTCGGTAGCCACAGGATTATCTTCAATGGTAGCAATGAAAGCCCATTCATCTTCTTTTCCATTATCTTTATCAGACTCATCATCAGTCACTGCTTCTTCAACAAAGTAACATCTCTTTTGGAATCTAGAATTCTTAGGCTTAGATCTAGGAACTCTTTCAAGACATCTTGATGCAAAATGACCTATTTTACTACATGAAAAACATTTAATAAGAAATACATCTTTATACTTACCTTTTCCTTTGCCTTCTTGCTTAGCAAGCAGTGCTTCCAATTCTTCTACCTCTCTTTCTTTATCTTCAAGTTGTTTCAGTTCTTCATCATACTTGGATATCTTTCTGAAACTCTCTCTTAGATTATATCTTTTCCTATTACTTCCAAATACAGTGGCCTTGAATGCAAACTTATTCTTTGGTGTAGATTCACCAAATTCACTTATTTCAAAAGTAGCAAGCTTCCCAATCAACGTGTCTCTTGTTATCTTGTTTACTGATCTGAATTCTTCAATAGCATGAAAATTCATCTTGTAGGAGGGAGGCAAGGATCTGAGTACTTTAGCCACAATTTCATCCTCATCCATAGAACCATTGGCACCTTTAATACCCATTACTATTTCATTTACTCTCTACATAAAAGAAGTGATATTTTCATCTTTGCCCATCTTCAAATTCTCATACTTTCCTTTCAAGTTGTGTAGCCTAACCATCTTCACCTATGCATCACTTTCATACAAAGTTTCCAATTTCATCTAAATCTCATGAGCTGTCTCCAGACCCAACACATTAGCCATCTTCAAATCTCTCAGAGCACTCACCAAGGCTTCAATAGCCCTAACATTATTTTTAGAATCTTTGATCTCATCAAAATTTGAGGGACCATTCTGAGGAATAGTATATGGATCTCTTGTAATCTTCCAAAAAGCTTCACCAATACACTTTAAGTGACATTGCATTCTAACTTTCCACATTGAATAGTTAGTCCCATCAAATATAGGACTATCCTTCTTGAATGTTGTTGCCATCTCAGATCACCTCAAGCTTTTAGACTTCTTCAGAGGAACCTACTCTGATACCAATTGTTATAAAAATAAGGACACACAACTGAGAAGGGGGGGTGAATCAATTGTGACAAAAACTTCAACTTTCCTAACTTATCTTAACCTTAATCTCAGATATGATGAATAAGAAAATAACCACAAGCAATTAACACATTAGAGAGACAAATAACACCAATACTTTTTTACGTGGAAACCCTATTAGGGGAAAAACCACGGTGGATGTTAGTCCACAAGATTGTACTCTGTTAAAAGTATAAAGAGAAATAATAAGGGGAGTGCACATGCATTTAGGCACACTGCCTCAAGCTTACTACTCAAATACAAAAGAGGACTCATTTTCCAACAATATAGAAATATGGATTAGATCCATAGAGTATGAACTAAAAGAATAGCTTCTACACAAGCCTGATTATAGTTCCAATTAAGCTCAGAAAACCTTCTTCACACTTTCCTCAAAATTCTTCACTCTCTACTCTACAATTGAATGATAGAGACACTATTCACACATTTACAATTTCTTTGGCATTCACACTTCTGCACACACTAACTTCGCTCAACCAATCACACTTATATATCCGCTTCATGGGATTTCATCACATCTTAGTTGGCCAGAAAAATAAAACATATTTTCAATGTTGGCCCAAATTTACAATTAAACTTCCAATGAAAAACCACCAAGGTCGGCCACAACATAGTGGAGACCCAAATTAATATCTCCAACACAAAAATACTTTAATTAATTTCGCCACAAAGATCCACAACATGTTACCACCAACATGTTGACCAAGAACATGAAAAACAAGCATGCGCAAGAAAAGATCTTCAACCATGAGCTCTTCGAGTAGTGTGGATGTACCACAAAGATTGAGAATGATCTAGAGACATTAGAAAACACCAAGAAACAATAGAGAAGCATCTAAAAGAACTGAGATTACCAGAATCACACAATCTTCATTCAAGAACACTGACAGAGACCACATAAACGTTGTCAGACCACAACACACTCAAAACTTCACGCAGACCTCTAAAGCTTTTGGTAGATGATATAGAAACATTCAACAATAAAACCTTTAATCCACATTAGCTAATAATCAACGTACATAACAAAGCACCTTCATGACCTACACAGTTACAGTGGGAACCTAGAACACTTCCATTTTCAATTTTCTCAACATCCTCGACATATACAACCTCTGATACACAAAATGCTAATAGTGTTGACATCAATGGTAACCACATATTAGCAACCATATCCGCAATATCCAATAGTTCCCATTTTTATTTTGGAATGGAACCAAGTTGGAAAACCATGTACTATGCTTGATTGAGAAGACAATCTAGGAGTGAATTATCTTTGTCAGCTCTTGTGCTATTAGTGCCTCAATCTTTGGGTTTACTAGTCATTCCTTTTGGTAGACAAGTTTTTCTCCTTGTATTAGTTCTATGGTATGTTGGATGAGTTTGGGATCATATATTTTGAGGTCATCATATGACCAAGCCACTACTCCTTTATAGTTTTCATAAAAATGCACGAGCCTATCTTTATCATGTTGTGAAACATCTTTCCTAACCTTAAGCTTCCTTTTTTCTCCAACCTAAGGATTTACATAGTCACTCTTGTCCACCACAAAATTTGTCTTGTCATTTCTTGCATCATCACAATCGATTAAATTTTTGAGAGTGACTAGTCCTTTTGGAAGCTTGTTGGACCTTAGCTTAGAAATAATTTTCCTTTCATAAGCTTCTACAATTTTTTGTTGGAACTAATCAGAAAACTATCTTGAGTGCTAAATGAATGAGGTGATTTGTTCATCACTTTTGAACACTTGCCAACTCTGGTCATTATCTGGGATTAGAGGTTTGAAAATCACTCACATAGAGTGTATGTTATCAATTAAGTTGAAAATAGGGTCAAATTGATATCATATTGTTTCCATGTGATCTGTAACTACATTCTACTCTCTAGGCACCGTCTAGATATTGAAGGATTAAAAAATTTTGATTAGGTCCCAGACCTTAGTCTATAAGATCGCATGCATACATTCTTGGGTGTGGAGACCCCTCACACTTGATTGAATATTAGCTTAGAGTCTTCAAACACCATTATCTATTTAATGCCCATCCGCTCTGCAAGACTTAGACCTTGCATGGAGCCTTCATATTCAACTTCATTGTTTGAATAGGAAAATAGAAATCAAAAAGATCTAAGTGTCTTTTTATTGGATGGGGATATCAAACATATCCTAGCTATTGCACCAAATTTGCATCTTGCTCCATCAAAGTGCAGCATCCACAACTCTAGTGCATTGGAACCCTTGGGTTCTTTCATCACCTTCAAAATCACTTGATCTTCATCATAGATCACATAAATTCCCAATCTAGTGGCATGATAATTTCCAAAAGGATCAATGTCTATAAATTTAGTCAAGAGGACCTCTTCTCCATTAGTCTGATCTCTAGTCACCTTCTCATCCTCAAGTAACTGAGTACAATACATCTCATCTTTAGTGATAGAGGTATGAATAGCCTCAAAATTTATCATGGCCTCATCTAATACATATTGTGAATGCAAATATTTAGACAATATCTTCATCTTAGCTCCATGCTTGGTCCTCATAATTAAGTGTGACCAATCTAAAGAAAGATACCTTCCCATCTTGGTAGTGAACTCCCAGGATAAGAAAAGACTAAACATGAGAGGAGTGTCAATGATCATGGCATCTTGTGGGATTGTGAGACTAGGGCAGGAGAAAAGAGTCAAGGGGAGGTTCTTGATGAAACTTATAGTTTCAACCTTATTCCCATCAAGCTACATAACCCCTCTATTTTAAGGTTCATAGATATGTCCTAAGGCTTCAACTATTTTCTTGGGCATGAATGTGGTGCTAGCACTAGAGTCAATCATATAATTATGCAATAATTTTTTACCCACGATGAGAGTTAAGAAAAAGGGTTTTGGTTTCGACTTACCTCTACTTTCGGTAGAAGCTTCCTCTCCATTGTTTGTGAGGACCTTGGCCTAAGATGATGAATCAATGACCTTTCCCTTGGATGGTTTCTTTGTTAGCTCTATGCTTGCATCTTCCAATGGGGCCTTCTATAGTAACAACTTCTACTCTAGGATAGCTAAGATATCCCAAAGGGATACATTAGTAGAGGATTTCTTCAACTATTCCACAACATTGAATGGTGATGGAGTTAAAGACTTCTACTCCTTATAATTTGTTATAACAATCTCCTTGTGTGGCTAAGATTGTTGTACAACTGTGAAGGAACTAGGACCTTGGTTGGGAAAACTTTTGATTTGTTGAGTGACTAGTTCACCTATGAATCTCCTCTTCAAGCAAGTGTTATAATTTGATTGCACTTGTGGGGCCTTTGATGTGGAAACATTATTTGAAAACACCGACTCTTCTTCTTCCATCCATGAGAAGAGTTCATGATCGAGAGTTATATCCATTTCTTGCTCCAAGGAAATTCCTTGCATTTGAGTAGTGAGTATCATGTTTTCCATTTGTAGAGAGGCATATGCATAACCTCTTGAATCTGGTGTGACACCTTGACTACGTTGTTCCACCACTCTTTGCTATAGATTGCCACATGGGTAATTTTGGGGCATATGTGCTTCATTGTAGGGGAAGCACCAAGGATTGGTATCATCAGCAAGATTATTTTTCCCTACTACTAGCTCTCTATTCAAACTTGGGTGAACTTTTTGCAGCAGAGTAGGCATTGAAACTATCTGATTACTTGATTAAGTTTGTGGATTGATGCACGTACCTCCTTGGAACTGGTTTTGTTAGTAGGAAGGTCTTCCACCTTGGTAATTCTAGAAATTTGGCTTCATTTGCATAGATTGTTGCCGCTTGATACTAGTTATTTCATTTGAGAAGGTCCAAAACAAGTCCTTGATGTCAATCATCTCATATTTTGAAAGGTTAGATGTAGAAGCAATGTTTTGCAGAGTGCTTCGATATGTATACATAGATTGGGGAGGAGGAGGTGCACTGGTAGAAGCTATCTCCTAGGTGGGAGCTGACAATTCTACAAATACAAGCATAACAGGCTGAGGTGGCAAATTTTTGGCATTGATCAAATTATTCTCTTCCTTAACAACAATATTATATGCATCCGACAAGGTGTTCTTGCCAAGGGACTGAATCATCACTGAAATGTTAGCATTAAGAGATTTTAGATAGAACATGAATGCCAAATCGATATGAAGGTGAATAGAGGTCTAGATTCTTTTCCAAGTTGTGTGAAATTAGGCATTGAAGTTAGTCATGGCCTCTTGAGGGGTGCACTTTATGGTCACTAGCTACTGAAATAGTGAAGACCGATCTCCATTGTTTGAAAACCACTCATAAAAAGGATCTACAAGCTAATCTTAGGTGCCAATAGTATTAGCTTCTAGAGTGCGGTACCAATCTCGTCCCTTTCCTTTAAAAGAGGCTGCAAGCAACCTCAGTGCTAAATTTTGATCAACAACACCATGCACCAAGCACACGTCTCCCACATCCTACAAATGGTTAGATGGCATTTTTGAGCCTTCCCCAGTGAATTTCAGTAATTTTAAAGTAGAGGTTGGGATAGGATCCCACATGGCCAGTGCTACTAGTGCTATGAGAGGCCTTCTGGCATCCCATGCTAAAAAATTTATGCTAACCATAGGTAGCAAGACCAGTGGAGGGGTTGGGATGTTCACTAAACAGGCTCTTGCTTGTATTATTACTAGTGGTAGCACTAGCAGGCTAGGGTGTTTCACTATCTAGGATCTAGTAACACATCTATGGCTCATACACCCACTTTGAACTTAGATACATTCAAAAAAGGTCCCATCAGATGTACCAGAAAAAGAACTATTGATGCCTAAAATTTCTAGGCACATAGCCTTATGGGAAACTCAGTTAATGGGGGGACCAATTGTGCTAAATTCAGTAACCTCTGGGTTTTAAAGAAGTCATATCTTCATATATAAGGGGTGAAAAGGGAAAATTAAGTAGATATACTAAAATAAAATCTAATGCTAAGGTGATTCACCAATATTTCAAGTAAATAGGCACAAGAAATATTCCTTTCGGGTCAGATTTGAAGGCCCACTCAATAGTTTATATTCTCAAAATTAACATAAAGCATAGATGAAATTTTGAAGAAGCTAATAAAAAAACATAACATAATTTTAATATGCTTTCACTGAATAGGAAGAGTACAAAACATGGTCTGAACAACAAGATTATATTGAAATTATAGAAGATTTGATGATAAACTACCCATTACAACAAATAACTAAGAAACAGAGAGGCCAAACAAATTGGCACAGTCTGGAAGTCTTAATGTAGAAATAAAGACAATATAAGGGCCAAGAACATTTTATGGTTTCTTTTGTATTTTCAAACCCTTTTTCAGAGAGACAAAGCAATATATATAGAGTTTTTCCACTGCCTAAAAGTTGGATAGCAAAAAAGATTCCCTAGGCATGGGTCATGCCACTCCTCACAATGATTCACCAAGAAAGATGCAATAGAAAGGTCCAAAAATGTGGAAATCGGTTTCCTCAAACACACTGTGCCCTCCTTTGAATGATGGATGTGGTCTCAGAGTGGAACTGGAAAAATTCCCATGAATACATGTGTCTAACTGCCTGAAGAACTAATTAAGACATGTGGCATAGAGGTGGGGCTTCTCATTCTAGTATCCTTCCTTTGAGATTGAATTCCCTGTGAAGATGACATGTGGTGTGGTCCTTTCTTCAAGCTTTGACTACGAGGTCCACCATAAGGTGCCCGTGGAAGATGCAATGTGGCAACCAGGTGGAGCTTAGAGACAAAGCAAGGGAAGAGAACTTTCAAATGCACACGTTGCTAACACATGGTGCAAGCGGATGAATGTGCTACCAAAAGGGAGCCTAGAGAGGTGCAAACATATAATGTGTGGGCTAAGACTGATGCAAAATAAAACAAAAATACCAAGAGGAAGCTAAGGATTATTTAAATCCACAAAACCAAAATCCCTTTCAAGTAACCAAAACCAAACCATAGAAAATATTCCACCCATTTCATATAAGAGACCATGAGATAACCAAATAAGTCCCATTGTGCCTCCCATGGTTCCTTTTGTTCCTCCTTTAAGGGAAGAAAAGAAACCTATGGTTGATAAACCCACTCCTACACAATAACAACTTGAAAATAGAACAAAAAGAAACCAAAATTCTAGAGAGCATAGGTGTAGACATCATGCTATTGCTCATTTATTACAAGCAAAAGAATAAAATAACAACATAGAAAATAAAAATATAAACTTACCTCAAGAAATGCATGATGATCCTCCACCTTTTCCAAGACAACAAAATCCTAAACCTTGACCACAACAAGAAAAAACACCTTCTATGGATATTATCATTAGACCTTCTATTGTGATTAACATGGATGATGATAATAAAACTACTAAAATTGATGAGGAATTACATAAAGAGTTAAATTTATTGGTTTCCTCTTCCATGAGCTTAAATGAAAATCATGATGATCCTCCTACAAATCATGCTTCACCACATGTTGAGCTTGGTAATTTTCCTAAATTGGAATTTGACATTGTCCCTTTGGCTAATTTTCCACCTTCCGGATATGATGAATAAGATTGGGATGCAAATGACCTACTATAAGTTGACTCACATGTGCCTTACTAGTCTTGTCTTTGTTTTCTTTTCATGTTCTTTGTCTGATTGCATGTGCGTAATTTGATCTCTCGTACCGTTCCTTTTGATGTGTCTTCATGTTCATTCCTCTATTTGTACCTACATTCTTCTATATGTCATAAACCTTTATCTTTTCTTTTGTCTAGTGTTTTCCTTTTGGGGATGACACAAGGCATTGAGACATTTAGGTCTCTTCAATGTTGACCCCAAATATTTTTCTTTGTTTTCACTCTCTATGTGTCATTCTTCTTGTTCCATGAGTTATTTGGGTATTGATGATGTTTCTAAGCTCTATAACATGATTGTAGCAAAGACATATGCTAACCCTAAATCTGTGGATTGCTTATGTGATTTTGGGATTTCATTTTGGGGGAAACCCCTTTTTTCATTACATAGATTCATTTAGAAACATATGCTTAACATAGGTGTTTCCAAGTAATCTCTCATGTCTTCTTTATTGTTCGTGTTGATCATCTACTTCTCTAAAGTAATTGCTCACAACATAAGTGTTTAGCAATTTCTTTAAAGTGGGGGCATACATTGGTATTATCATTTTAATTTTTTTTTACTATATCTTATGTTTCATAGTCTGGTCTTCTTACTTCTTGTGATGTGTCTTCTTCTTAGTGGTGTCATTGGGTTTCATGTCCTCCAAGAGTATGATCTTTCTTGGCATACGATATTCCTCTTAGTGGTGATGCTATGCATTGCATTTCGTAAGTTGTGAATCTTTTATCCTCATCTTGTCCTCTCTTGGAGGAATTAGGTGTGGTGTTCCCTAAGGAGAGACCTTACATGAACTAAGAAAAACCCATTTGAACATGTCTTATCCTATTTGCATATTTTTTCATAAGTGTTTAGCATAACATAACTTGCTAACCTTATGAAGCTCAATGTTCATAGTTTTGTTGCACCTTATCAAAGTTATCAAAGGTATAGATTTGGTATAGTTAGTAAGATGAGAGCCTGTAGACCTTACATGCCTTTCTCATTGTATGGTGAGATCCTATAGACCTATCATGACTTTATCACTTAGTAACTTTTAGGGACTCACCTAGTGGACAACAGATTTCACCAGCCCATGTGAGTGTGCATTGTTTTTTGCATAGTGGACAAAGAATTCTACTTGTAAGCACTTTTTTGACAAAAAAAAAAGGCTTGATCCACCCCTTTTCATTTTCTTTTTCTTTCTTTCCATTAAGTATTTGACATTGTATGATTACATATCTTGTCATTATTGCATACATAAATATGTTTAACATAGGCATGTGTCTCCTTGTGCCTTTCTTGATTTTTTCATTAGATCTTAGATCTTGGGGGCTTGATCATCCTCCTTGATCTTTATCATCTTACCTTTCCAATGATTGTACAATTAGACCTCTCTCGATTGTCTACTTTAGTGTGAGTTTGATGCAAGGTCATCCTCTCACTAAAGTGGGGACAAAATACAGTGTAGAAAAATGTATCCCTTTACATTTTCACACTTGTTTGGGCCCTCCTAATTAAATTGTACTTAATAATTCCTTAATTTAGTGTTGAAAAATGTATCCCTTTATATTTTCACACTTTTTTTGGGACCTCTTAATCAAATTGATCTTAATTAGGCCTTAATAAGCCCTTTTATTCATATACAATCCTAATAAATTATATTTTAGAAGGGGAAACCTGACAATAATTAATGCCAATACATAACACTTTAGCTTGAAGAATGTGTGTTCTAGGAATAGGGACCTAGGACCCTCCCTAGACCTTTGTACCTAAAATTCATTTTTTTTTTAATAGTATTTTAAGGTTCCCAAATCCATAATTCAATTTCGGCTTGTAATATTTGAATTTTGAGAAATTAAGGATACATACCTATAAATACAAGGCTATTTCACTAAGTTTAGCCTAGATTTTCAAGGAGATTTTCAAGGATATTTTCAAGAGAAATTTCACAGGAGAAAAGTTGATGATCAAGAGCATTCAAGAGCAGATATATCAAAGATTTATTGCAGCATTTAAGATCCAATCATCATTTCAAAGTCTTCTTGCATCATGCATGTTTTTGGAGCTAACATTGTGATGTAGGTTTCAAGATAAAATTCAATTATTCAAAGCATTACTCAAGTCATCTAGATCCACATCCATTGAAGCTATTTCATGTAAGTTGTATACCTTCCAAGATATCCATTACCAAGGTTTATTCAAGGGTTTTTTGAGTGGCTGTGTAGCTTTGTTCATTCTCCATTCCCTCTTTCATGCATTATTTTAATTCAAGGTTTGATTACAAAATAGGGTTTGACCAAGGCAAACCCCCATTCACCAAAAACAAAAAAAAATTCCCTCTTGTATGTGCATTGTAGGTTTAGTTTGAAGAATGATTGAAGACCTTTTGAAGAGAAAGATTAGAAAAGTTGTCAAAGTTGCAAAGGTTGTCAAAGTTGTCGTCAAATCATGAAATCTAACCTATAGATCTGATTTATGACTTTTTGACACTGAAACTTGGTCAAATCAAAAGCAACAAATCAACATTAGAGGCTTCTGAAAGATTTATGAAAATCCTGACAAAATACTCATTCACCCATGGATGAATGAGTCCCAATTAGCCTTCAGAAACTAACTTTTGGTGATTGGTAAACACCTTTTCTTCCCTTCTCAAATATACAATTAGTTTTTTGGTTCTACTAATATTGAGTTTAATACTATTATTTCAAGTTTGAATTGGAATTTTGGAGTTAATTTTCTATTTTTAGTTTTTCTCCCAAAAGTGTTGTTTAAACATGAACCCCGTCCTCCAAACATAAGGAAATTTGAAGATTCTCACATTGAGTTGATTCACCTAAGGGTTGTTAGTCAATTCATTTTGGGGATCTCATTTCCTAATGAAATAGAGGAAAATAGGTGTACATCTATATCAAATTGGTGAACCCTCCTTTTCATAAACACCTATTTTTAATTGTTTCAAGTGCAAGCACCATATGGTCATAATGGCTCAATGTTTTGGTAAGATGTTGATCTCTTTCAAATCCTTGGTTAATGTCTCAAGCTATGTTTTTGGAAATTATCCTAATTCAAATTATGATATTCATGATCCTTCATCTCCCAACACATGCCTTATTACTGAAGATATCTTGGGACAATACAAGGTGAGCATGAATTGTTAGAGTAATAAGTTATTATGCTTAATTAATTACATCACATTGATTAATTAATTAAGTCACTTATTCCTCTTTATTACTTAAGCTAAACTTAGGCACATTAATTAATTAATTATTAATTATTAAGTGTGTACACTAGGGTTTCATTTAGGGTTTCCCTTTTAGGGTTTCTTGATCTCCTTCATAAGGATTGATCACTTTGTAATAATTTGATTCTCTTAATGCATTTTTACTGAGAGGTTTATAGAGAACATCTTTTTGGTTCTTCATATCTTTGCATGTGACAGGTATCCATCTTGCATGCAGGTGATCTTGGATTCTAACATGGTATCAGAGCTCCAGACCTGCAGCTGCTTGTTCATGATCTGAAGATATGGCCTCTTTGTGAGTTTCGGGTGCAAGGGTTTCCACAGGCATCTTTTCTGCAAGATCTGGGGGTAGCCATTTTTTGGGACACTATGGGCTCAAACAGACATCGCCATCGCATTCGCAGCATCCCAAAACCCTAGAAATGCCGCCAAATCGCCTATTTTGGTGCAATGACCGAGGAAAATTTTATCTGAAATGCATCGCTCCCTAGCACGCCTTTTGATGTATGAAATGAAAAGGTGTTTTTGGGTATTCACCAGGGCGCTTCAAAGTCAACATACTCCACCGCCTGGCGGCTCTTCACCTTCAGCCTCGCCGCCCCACTATGCTACTGCAGCCTGCCCATACCGTCCGATGGGATGGACTGTGAGCCTTACAGGTAAACCCCGCCGACAACCACTGGAATATTCCTTGTAGAGAATATTCCATAAACGCAGTAATAACGCAATTTTTTGTGGGGAGATTTTTCACATACCAGATAATGGCCAATTTTTCCCTAATTTGTGATGAGATGATTATCATCGCTTTTCCCCTCTGCCCCTCCTAACCCTAGTTTTCCTAAAAGAGCAATTTGTTTCTTTTGGTCATAACTTGGGCATACGGTATCGAAATCGGGCAAACGAGATATCGCCGGAAAGCTGGTTCCGAGAACTTTCATAGTGCAGTTTATTTTATAGTATTTTACTATTTTCCTACATTTATTTCTGTTTGAAGTCAGATGTATTTTTATGCTTCCGATCTCATAACTTTTTGCCATGATCTTCCATTTTTTGCCTCGTTTGCCGTTGGAAAGGTATTGAGGAGCTCTAGGTTGCTGTCATGCACTTTTCCTGTATCTATCCCAGGTTTATCAATTAGTCCAGATTTGGCCCGATGGGTTGTTTGGCGATTACTTGGATATTTTGGTAGTTGGGAGAGTGCATCTTGCATCTTTGCACTTCATTTTCAGTAATACATCATTCAATAATTGCTTGTTGCTTCATAGATTCTAGAGTTGTTCCTATTTGGAGTTTTCGAGTGTTTCGTGGCATCAGGTTTTCTATTGCTTTATCATGATTCCTTGAGTCAATCAGTGACTCTCATCCGGTTTCAGTAGTATACAGAAGAATATTTCCTTGATTGCCTATATCAAGTTCCAAAGTTACTCTACAGAGTTCTTCCAGTGCTTCTTTGCAGCATGTTATCTCATTGTAAGGGGGTTTTGTCCCACTGGGTTTTTCCTTCTCTTACTCATATTTGTAAATGGGTACCTGATCAGGCCTAGTTGTCAGACCCATATTTGCTTTCATGCATCTTATTCTAGTGTTTTAGCTTCTTCCTAAGTTCATCTTAAGGGGGGGGGTGTTAGAGTAATAAGTTATTATGCTTAATTAATTACATCACATTGATTAATTAATTAAGTCACTTATTCCTCTTTATTACTTAAGCTAAACTTAGGCACATTAATTAATTAATTATTAATTATTAAGTGTGTACACTAGGGTTTCATTTAGGGTTTCCCTTTTAGGGTTTCTTGATCTCCTTCATAAGGATTGATCACTTTGTAATAATTTGATTCTCTTAATGCATTTTTACTGAGAGGTTTATAGAGAACATCTTTTTGGTTCTTCATATCTTTTGCATGTGATAGGTATCCATCTTGCATGCAGGTGATCTTAGATTCTAACATGAATGAATTCATGCATAATTCTCTATGTAACCTCAAGAACAATACAATATTTTATCCTTTAATGGAATGGCCTAATAACCAATAAGCGCCACTTAACATACCACCACTTGAAATTTTTTCTATGTTACATAAGAAAAGTGATTTGCAATTCATACCTCAACCAATGCACATAGAAATACCTATCAATAATAAGGAAAACATATCACCCAATCTCTCATCATATGAGAAAAAAATTACAAACACACCTATTATTTTGGAGAAAAACTATGGACAAGGCCCTTAATATCCTCACAAAACAATGATGTGACATAAAGAATGAACATGAAATCCATTCTCTTCTGGAGAAAGCACCATGATCTAAAGACACAAAAGGAATAGGTTACCAAGGTCCTCTACCTTTACATCAAATATTTGTTTCACAAACCAAGAAATATAAAGTCCAAAGTCCTATTAAAAAAGGGTGTGTTACCTACTCTACATCCTTTATCAGATACTGAGTGCAATCTAGCAACACTTCTAAACTTGGGAGACTGAGCGTAATCTACCACCCATGTGCAAAAAAAAAGATAATTAAAAAAAAGAGTAAAGTTACATCCTACTGTGCATATCATAAAATTTTTGGACATACTACTGATGAATGTGGTGCTTTAAAGAATAAATTGAAATAATTTTATCCTTACAGGGATCACATTGAACAAATGATAGACTAACATTCATGTTATTTTCTCCTTGCCATTTGGTAGCTGTAGTATCATAAAATACTCACTACCATGCATAGATGCATGAACTTGGCTTTATAAAATCATATTTCATCTTGCAAGGAGCAACACATAATCATCTATATTGGCTCATCTTTATCCCTACAACTGGGGGGTAAGGGGTCATGTAGCCTTATGTTAGGTGCATTCCTTCTAGCAAGGGATCCCTTTGTATCTCCTTAAAACATTAGTGTAGCAAGTACACTAACATTTTAAGTGGGGCATATAGTCCCTTGATTATTATTTTCATATGAAGTGGTCCCTTTTTAGTGATGATTGTACACATCTCTTAGAAAGTGCAACCTCATCAGTGAAGTGCCTTCTTAATCTATGTTGTGTCTCCTTTGTGGTGATATTGGGCCTGATGTTCTCTATGTGTGTGAATTTTCTTGGCATATGATGGAATCTAGGGTGCCTATTTCTAGCATTTTCTTCTCCAAGTTAACATAATAGGTGCATAGTGTCCTCCTCAGTCCTTTTTTGTAGTTTGTTTCTATCTCTAATTTCTTAGATTTGTTGTATTTGCATCATTAGGTCAGTTAAATAATTTCATTTCATCCTTATATCACTTTAAAAATTGGTCAAGGGTAGGTTGACTCACCTTTTAGGCTATAATTCAATCATATACCTTGTTTAAATCCAATCAAACCCATCACATATCCCTTCCATACATTTCAATGAAATTAGGGAAAGGTGTCCAAACCCTAAAGTGAAATATCTAGGGTTTCCCTTTCCCTACATTTCACTTATGTAGTAAAGCTTTAAAAATTGTATAACTAGATTCCCTTATCACTTATCATTTATTAGGATTTAGGAGATAGTCTTGTATTTTTGTTTCCTTCCATGTCTTAGACTAGCTACATGGAGAACACATCATTTACTCTCCTAAATGATTCATTGATTGTTTCATCTCCAACTGAGGATAATGATCATAAGCCAATACTCTTCTTATGCTTGTACTTAATAGTTCAACATTCTCGAGCCCATTAAATGTACCTCTAGTAGCTAACGCATAAAATAGATAGGAAACCATGTAAAAAGTCTTTTGTCTCTAAAGGGAAACAATCTAATTTTATAAATTGTCAATGATAAATATAGGCCAATGCAACATATACTTTCCTAATTTGATTGTCTCAATATATATATACATCCACTCCTCAAAATTATAAGAATGTGGTAGCCCAATAAATATTCCTAGAAAAGTTACCATATCCCCAATCTCTTCAATGAAGTCACTCTTGTAGAGTGTGTTTTAAAACTTTGATAATGATTTGTATGGGTTCTTCATCCATTTTATGGTGATCATCCTACTTTCATCTTCATCAAAATATCCTGCTATAATTGGTTATTCTATGATTTTCACTCGATTATAGAAATGAATATAAAATATTATCACCTTTCTTAGTTACCATTATGATTCCCAACCCAAAATCAAGTGAAAACTTGAAAATATAAGATCTAAAAAAAAAAGAAAAAGAAAATAAAATAGTGAAAATTTTAAGATTCTCAATTAATTGGGTGATTTGAATAATCTCTACTAGGGTTGTGGAAACCTACTTAGAAATAGATCTATGTTCATGGGAATCAAAGGTATATCTATCAAGGCTATGGGCACATGGCTAGAAATAAAGCAATTCCCAAGTCACACCAACTAGGTCTTTATAAAAGATATATGCTAATAATGCCTATTACTGGGAGATAGATATAATCAAATCATTTAGACTAGCCTTAAGGATCACACCATTTTACCTAATCCATGACTTTGAAGGAATGAACTCTTTGCACACACTATGAGATTAATGTATTATTTAAAGAAGTAAATTTGGTTTATACCTTGATCAATAATGGCTTTTGTATAGAATAGTGAAATACTTCATTCTCTTTGGGTCTAGGTTCCTAAGAAGTTTCAAGATGAAGAAATTCTAGAATAATTTCCTTTTTCTATTTGCTATTTTTTTTCCCTTGCACTCACACCTCATCTTGTGTCCTAAAAAAATGGGGACCCTCATTTTTTGTGTTTTTCAGGACTCTTTTGTCCCTCTTTTATTTCCCTTTCTTCCTTTGTTCTCTTCACCCTTGTTTTTTCTTCTCGCTTTCTTCCCTTTTCCTTTTTTTTCCTTGTCGGGGTTTTGGGGTTTCTTGTGATAGCATGTCATCCTTGCTAGGTTTGATCTTTGACACCTTTCCAGTTTGTCCTCTTTTGGTCATAGTTTTAGTCATCAAGGTTCTCTTCCTAGGTATTCCTTCTGCAGCATGCTCGACTCTCAATTCTTAATGGCGATGATGTCTTATTGCCTCATTTTTTTCCATATGACAAAGAATTTAATTTCCTTTCTTGGAATTTATTCAAAATCAATTTCTCAATTTAAGTGGTTTTAAAGGAGATGAATGACATGATTTTAATTGTCATTAGAGCATTGCTAAGTTTGAGTTCTTTGTGTACTCTATGACTCCCTCGAAGGCTTCACTACAATAAAAAACCATTTTCCTTGGAATTATTGGTGTTTAATCTAGTATGGGTGTTTTCTCCTTGGTTAGGTGTTTGGTGTGCTTAGGAGTGTTTATATTTTTCTTCCTAAATTGTTCGTGCTCCTACTCTCATGTCTCTCCTATGTGGCATTTTTCTAGGTAGGCTTGAGATACTCTTCTAATTTTAGATTCTATTTCCAATTTTTTATTTGGTCTCCTAATTGTTGTTTGGGGTGTTTATTAGCTCAATCATCATTTTTTTTATTTTTTTGTTGTTTCTTTTCCATTTTTCTTTGTTTCATTTTTGTTGTCTCCCATTTTTTCTTTTCTTTGGTTGTTCATTGTGGGTTTTATTTTTATGACCTATCAAATCTTGTTTCACCCTATAACATCATTTGATCATCCAATGACATCATATTTTACCTCATCAACTCTCAAATTGCTTTTCTAGTCCTTATTTATTTTTGGAAGTGGGTTGGAAATTTTCAAACTCTCTAACTTATCTCAAAGTCCTTTTGAGTTATGACTAAGATTTTGGTTAGGAATTGGATCTACCATTTAAAATTTGGTCTAAAAGTATTCAAAAGAGCCCAAGAATGCCTAACTCCTAAAACTTGAAAATTTACATGAAATTTGATTGAAGGATTTTAGACATCAAGTATCAAGTATATCCTTAACATTTATCAAGGAATATAGAAGAGGTTCTGCATTAGGATTTGTTGAATTCTGAAGCCAAAGATGTATTATTTTTGATTTAAACTGATTTTGGTGTCAGACTTCTAAAGTAGACCTTATACAATATTGGAAGCGCATTTTAATAAATAACCTAGTTTTTTATTCCTGGTTCCCAAAGAGGGGGTTCCCTAAACAAATATCTTGTATTTCACAAATTAGGTGTCAGGATTACACTTTATCATTTATCCGATATGTGTAGTATCATGATGGGCCAAAAAAGTGGCAATATTATGGGTATTTGTAGGGTATGTGGCTGATGACCTTTTTCTTACCCAAAATTGATGAAACAAAAAGGGTTTTAGAGGAGATTCTCAGCTTTCCACCAATATAAATTATACTTTAATTTGAATTTAATAAATAATTATTATTCATTTTCTATTAGAATTACGACTAAAGTCCTTATCGATAGGCTGATTGAAAAAAAACTATAACTTTCAAATGGTATTACATTTTTCGAATCTGGAACATGTGTCACATTCTATGCTTCACATACTATAGGACTAAAAAGAAAAAGTAACTTCATGAAGTTTTGACCTGCTAAGGTAGTCAAACATACAAGTTTTTATATTTTTAAAAAGTTGTAATAAAAATTATAATCAACATTACTTGGAAAAAATTACAAAAAAATATGCATCACATCCGACATGATTCCTCTACTTATATATAAAATATTATATGAAATATTATCATTTTATTATGGTTAGGGTGGTCAGACAGACACCTACTTCTTATTTTTTCCCTGAAATTTAAGTAGTACTGCATTGAAATTTCAAATTTTCACCAAATAGATTTTATTTATTTTTAAATAAACCTAGTAGTTTAGAAACTAAATTAAATTTTCTACTGTAGATTCTATTCTTACATATTTTTGAAATAATATAGATAACTTATTCAAATTTTTACGTCAAGTTGCCTAACACTGATTTTTCTGAACTTTTTGTCACTTAAGGGCCTATTTTTTCCATGATGATCCTGCACATGCCCTATCATAATAGTTTTTTAAAGCATAAGTTGTCTTCTCAATCTTCGATCCTTGGTAAAAATAATTTTATTTAGTTCTCAACTATCGAGTATCATCTATCAAGTGTTTACCTTAATGATTTCAGTTTAACAAGAATAAGAAACTTGAGTAAGATACCCAATCTTTGATGCTTGAAAAATAAAGATAGTTTAGCATACATTTTTTAAATATTGATGGCAGGCAAATTTTTGTTAGAACTCTTAAAGTTTTTCATAAGTGATAGATGGTATTCTTAAGACCCAATCCTTGACAAATTGGAATTTTGGTTAAGTGTGGATTTGAGAGTGTTTCTTTGCAATAGAGCATAATATGGCCAATCTTGGAGGGACAACTAAGGTGATTATTTAGCTTTCAATTTATTTCTTTGATGTTTTGATGCTTGAAGTTTGAATGTGTAGGTAATATGCAAGGAGATGGTGCCAAGATGAAGTATCAATACAAAGGATATTACCCTCAATCCAAGATGTTCTCTCCATACCTAGAAAATAGAGATACAGATTTGGGGCATATGTGGAAATGAATGATTTCCATAGAATAATTAACAAAAAAGAAGAAAGTTCAATCATAGTCACTTCCTTGGATAAGTAAGGATTGGTGGAGGCAGTTGCATTCCCAATTTCAATACAATCTCTTGAACTAGTATTGGCATGTGATCAATGCTATAATCACAAATAGAGGAAGATACTGGGGTCATTTAGAGACGTAGTATTGGACATCAACCCATATATGATTGAAAGGTTGTTAAAGATCCTTGCATCCCCAAAATATGAAACAATTGACATGAAGAAGGCATTGAATTATTTTAAAAAGAAAATTGTAAGCTGCCTTAACTTTATTAACAATCATAAACTTAATCCTAAGAAGTTGACACTTAAGATGGATAAATCACAATGTAAGAATGAATTCTGGGATGATTCCAAATAACAAATCACACTCCTTAGTAGGGTCTATGAGTACCCACATGCTAGATACTTCAATAGAGTGGTATTAGACAAAAAGATAGATTGTCCCACTATAACCAGCAACATGCTTCATGCATAACTAAAGGACATGTGCTAAATAGAAACAAATTATACATGACTTCCTACTTGGTGTATTTGTTGGCTTATCAAGAAACCATCCCTGGGCTTACAAAGATATGATAACTTTATCTAGGAGAGACAGGGATATATAAACATTACCCATAGTTGGAGTTGAATGTGAGCCATAGAAACTATGACATAGTAAATGATGCATTCCTCTATGCCATTATTAAAGGATTGGAGAGTGATTTTTCCAAAAGGATTTTATTGGAAGAAATTTTGGAACTCAATATTTGGGGGGAATTAGTACATCCAAATCAAAACCTTGTCATGCATCAAGGTGGTAAGGTTCCAAAAATATCCCCTCAAGCTACCAAGATATCCCAATCATAGGATACTTCTATTAGAGTTATGTAGATAAGTCACTAAGATCCACAAGATGATTGTTGGAAAGCATAAAATAGGATATTCTTTCCCCACTTAGATGGGTAAGTATTCTTGTGCAAATATGCATAATATAAAGATTGTAGAGATATAACTATCCATATATAAAAATGGACATGTATAATGACCCCAGGGCTAAGTTTCATCCCATTATAAAATTTAGTAAGGTAATCAGTTCATTTTCCAAACATGATCCTACATTAGAAGATCATTGGTCTAACTCCAAGGAAGAATATGAAGTAGGAATGAAAGACTACTATAGATTGATAGTAGAAATAATTAGGACCTACAATGTGGCTAAGATTCCAAATTACTTGAGAGATAATGGGAAAGTCCTAGATCCTATTTATAGTGGCCAAGGAATTTATAATAAACCAATCTACAATGTAGATTGTTCAATCATAGAAGACACCAAAATTGAAGAGAATCAAGTGTTATAGCTTATTTGAAAATATGGTTGGTATCCCCTTTCCCCATTATGGATTACCGCAACCAAAACATCAGCTCCAAAAAACAAAGAGGGTCGAGGTTGCATCTATTATTACAATTGAGAAAGAAGTACCAACATCTTTAGTAGTGTGATTTGAAGAGAAAAAGGGGGGAAGAAAGAATAATTATAGAAAAAAATAGAGAAGAGAGTGAGGAAGATATTCCTCTATAGAGAAATAAGAGAGTTGAAAGATCCTTTCAAGCAATGTCTTCCTCCATACCACCCATCATCAATTCTATTTTATCAACTACCTCTTCTTCTCCCCTACATGAGTCTCCCCTTCCATCTCTTTCACATTTAAGCCTCCTCTATTGCCTCAAGCTACTTCCCCTCCCAAATATCTCCTCCTCTAATATCTCCTCCTCATATCCCCACTTCTCCAATTCCTCTTTCTCTATCACCCTTGTTGGCCTCCTCTAATGGTTAAATAACTAAGCCCTTAATCTTGTAACTTAGAGATTAGATATCTGCACTAAGTAGTTATCTTGCTCATCATGAAGGTTCATTTCATTGTCAACCCAGGGATGTGAACTTGAAATGGGTCAGCATTGTTTGTGCACTAGGACTGAACTCTAGTCATCCTTATCCTATAACTAGAAATAAAACAATACTGAAAGTAAAATGCTTGAAAGGAATAACCATAAGTATTGAGCATGAATCAAAAACTAAACTGAACTGGAATGAATGACAAACAAAAATATCAGCAAACAGACAAAAAGTTACTCTGTCTTCCTTGGCTATAGGAACATACACAAAACAAAGTTCCAATGGTTGCAGGAACATACAACTACTAAGACCGTGACTAATTACTGAATAAAAAAGTAACTACTAAACTGAATGGATGGAATTCTCACCAAGGGGTCCCCCTTGAATGATTCTTCCCTAAGCTAACTCAAATGCAACAAATCAAAGTATCATTTTATTCATTGAAAACATTGGTACATCATAATAGCAACATGACTGTATTCCTTGAAATTGAAAATGTAAGTACAATATTAGAACGTCCAACCTCTTGAAGAGGAACATCTTATCATTATTTATAGAAGGAAAACTTCTAACTAACCCTAACTAATTGGGTAGTCGAATCCAACAGAATAGGAGGATGCCATTTATTGAAAGCATAAAAAAGAGGAAGGAAGTTATCCATGTACAAGACTTTAGTCAAACCAGTATTCCCTCAATGAGGATCTAGCATAGCAATACCTCCTAAAGCTACTCAACTAATGGACATGGGCATTATATCATGGTATTAGAGCCTAGTTTCATACACTAGGTACTTTGGACATATATGATCCCATTATGTGACCTAGATGCTCATACTCTTAAGGTTAAGTCTTTCCTTTTTGTGTCATCCTCACTTAGCAACCCAAGTTTTTTCTTAGGTGGTGTTTTCCAATGGTGCAATAAACCAGTGGAAAGGATAGGACCCTTGGTGTAGTGTGCAATGCACCGATATTCTTCCTACTAGGGATGCATTATGGAATTTTGTGTTGTCTTGTGATGTGTGTCACAATGATGTGAATTTGTGTGTGTGTGGGAATGTGTGTATTAAATCTAGAATTTTTTTCTTATGAAGTGATAAATTGTGTTTATGTTTTGAAAAGGCATAAAATTTGTCAGATATTTTGACTCTTGAACTTGTGTTGTTTTCTTTCTGTCACCCTCGCTTAATTATTGTGACCCTTTTTCCCTTGGTGGTGTGTGTAAGATTCCTAGGGGTTGAGGTCAAGGTCAAGGTAGGGGACATGGTGGTGGTCATAGGGCTAACCACTAGGTCACTTCATCTTAGAGTTCCCATGAGTCTACACATGAGGAACAACAGGGTCCCCAGATTAACCCGAAAGGTGGAGGTCTGAATCTGGAAAATTTACGTCCCATGCTTGAGGAGCTTCCTACCTGCTTAGACCCTAGTCTGGAGGGTAACCTATAGGTGGCTAGGGAAAGGAAATTTTGGATTACCTGTAAGAGGAGGAACAAAGCCAATTCGAGGAATATTGCAATTAATAAGGGTGAACTAGTAACAACAAAGAAAGTTCGCATTCTGACTCCTGGTTATAGGCTCATTCCCTTTGAGTTTAGTGATCAAGAGGAACCTATCATAGGCAGTGATAGTGATTCCTAATCACTTTCATGCTAAACTACTTTGTAAACAATGTTGTTTGTTATTGTATTGCTTTCTCTAGACCATTCTCATTATGATATGTTATGTACTTTGAGACCTAGTTGGTACTTGTTTCACCATCCTGGATTGGTTTTGATGACATTTTATCTAACTTTGATAATCATGATATTATTTATTGATGTTTATGCTATGATGAATATATGGAGTTAGTTATGGATCTGGATTAATTTGACTATGTGTATCATGTAGACATATGACTATTTTTTTGTGTATCTGGTTAGTGATTATTATATGATGTCAATTATGATGCAATTACTGTTACTTGATGTGGTTATTGTTTGATGTATTGGTGAGAGGGACGGTGTAGCATCACTCATTCGTGAGCACCCTGCTACGTTGTGATTTCCTCTCACAGTGTGTTTGTTGTTTGATATATATATATGTTACTTGACATCTTCTTTGATGTAGGTTGTAGGTACCAGGCATTGACTCCACCTACACTATCAGGTCTAAGTGTGCCTTAAAAGCCCAATGGAAATGATGTGGAAAAATGAGTTGACAAAAAGTCCCCAACCTTGCCATCATCCTCGACGAGGATGAGTACCCACTTTATTACCATGTCCATCTGGTTTGTATTCTTTGTCAGTTGTCTTGCTTGGTGTCTACTATTATTTGATTAAATTGTGATGTCATGTGGTTGTTTGTGATTATGTTGCTTATAATTGTGTATGTTTTACTTTACTTTACGACTTCGAGGAGTAAGTCGAAGCTTTGGGGGTAGGATGTAGTGCCCCTCCATATTTGGTCTTTCTTGACATTTGAGTAAGTTTGTTTATTGGTGATGTTTTGTTGTCATTCATTATTATGTTGCTTATTTTGATTTTGAATTTATGTGGTAAATTAATTATTATGAATGGCTTTGTTAAATCAATTTAATTAAAATAAATTGATTATAAGGTAATTTAAATGGATTTAGAATTAAAATAATAATTAACTATATTATGGTTGTGAAAAGGTATTATGCGGATTTGATTATTAAATAATTAAATTAAATGATATGATTAAATGTTCTAATGATTAAAAATAAATAAAGATAAATATTTTTGTTTCTTCAGTTGGGCATCAATTTGCAGAGGGAAATGTTTCTTGTTCTTCTATTGGTTATGTGTCAAGGGCATGGATTCTTCAAGCTGAAAATAATGGAAAAGAACCCCAATTTGGTTTTGACTTCTTTTGTTAGGAAAGGCATCTGCAAGAGATATCAAAAGGCCAAGATGAGAATTTTGTTCATGGGGAAGATTGAATGGAGGAGTAGATGTTTGGTCTTTGCAAGTTACTAGTTTTTGTTTACAATGTTCAAATTGTTTTGTTCTCCTGCTAGCTTGTTATTTTGATATAGTAGAACTATGAAGTTGATAGTAGTTATATATAGGGATAATTATGATGCAATGTATCTCTACTAATTAGTATGATTTTTGGAAGCTGGTAGAAGGATAGTTTGAAATTTCAGAACTGATCTCGCAATCTGGCCTATTTTTTTGATATATATGTACTTCTCTTTTATAAATATAATGTAATATATATAGGCCTATGTACCTTTTATCAAAAATAAATAAATAAATAAAGATAAATATTATAATCATTAGAGTTTAATTAATTAAATATGGAAATTAATATAATTTTTAAATTAAATAGATAAGATGAGATTTTCGAACTGATTGTAAAAAACAAATAAAAGATGGAAAAAGAGGAGTGTGTGCACATGCATGACTCCAGAATGAATTGTAAATTGGAAACTTGTTATCTTTTTTTATTTTTGGATTCAAAAATTAAACTTTTTCCTTGTTTTTATTAGTAACCGTTTTTGAAAAAGGTTTATCAATTAAGTTTGTTTTGGGAAGAAGAAAATAGGGGGGGCCTCTGTAAAAATAATTTTGAAAAGAAATTTGGCCTGGAAGAGGATTTTGTAAAAAGAAGTCTATTTGATTGATTGTTCTTTTGGGGAAAACGAAGGGGGAATTGGAAAATCCTGCAGTAATTGTTTGGGAACTTTGAAGTAGTGGGATCTGCAAGCTGGGAAGCTGGAACTCGACACTAAATTCATAATTGTGCCAATTGATTTCATCCATGTTCTTTCATTACCTATACTTTATCTTTGTTTCTAAAATAATACTTGAAATCATAGCTTATTACAAGATAGGGTTCGAGGTATACTGTCATTTGAAAATGATTTAAAAGCTTGTTGTTGTTTGTGGTTTATTTTTTGAATGAATCCTATGTGTATACTTATTAATATCATTATCGATATATTTTCCATACAGGTTTGGACATTCGGTGTTTTGTAATCCGATACCAGTCTCACCATTTGATTGTTGATTATGCCATGCCTTGATTCGGGTATTGCGAATTTGGACTGGCTGCCTGTATGTTATTTTTTCTTTGTGCGCCATAGTCCTATATTTTAACATATAGAAAATTTCTCTTCCTTCCCTTAGCTTTGAAGTTCTCTTTTATTTTGGATTCTTTTGGAAGTCCTCTGTCAAATAGTCCCTTGCCCCAGATTGCATTCGCTAAAGGTTTCTAGAATTTTGTTCTTTCAACTAATCAACTTAAGTGTGTGCCTTCAATCATTTTTCCTCCCTGGGATAACATCTATGTGAAGCATTTAGTTTTGAAACCCATCTCGTAGCTTTTGTTTATGGTTACTTAAGACTTTTCTATAAATCATTTGGAGCATCTAAACTGAATTTTTCTAAACCCTGTCGACTGTCCTGGTTGGTGCGATTTGGATGCCTGAGTGTCATTTTCAAATTTGAGCTCTTCTTATCCCTATCGACTTGGTATGGTACGATATCAATGCTAGAATACTATCTTCAAACTGAACATACTAAAGCTATGTTGATTACACATCTAGTAATTTCCACTGTATTTTAAATATGTTGAAATTGACATTTACGGTATTCCTCCCAAATCAATGCTCCCTAGTATATCTCATTTGATGCATCTTGCATATGTCTATCAATTTTTAATGCTCTATATATGTTCTTTTTAAAATTCAACGAAATCTCTTCATAAAGGGAATTTGATGTATATGAATTAGGTAGCATTCGTTGCACAATCATTATGCTGAAGATCGTTGCCCCAAATATCTTGTGCCTGGCCTATGATACTTGGTATTATAGTTTCATTTAATGATTAGGATTTAGAGGGCATACAAGTAGCTCACATTTGATGTTTAGGGAAACTTATTTATGTGCTTTTAAATGGAATCAAAACTGGTTTCTTCAGTTTGACATCACAATAATGTGTTTTGGGCTACTTCATATCTTATTGATGGTAGTCTCCATTAACATAGAATCAGGTTATCTCTTTAGCCTGAGTGTTATATTTTGAATCAATTATGATCCATTGAAATCCTAGAAAGGTTTTCCTTTCTTACAAATGGTTCTATTTTATAAAATTTCCTTGCCTAAAATCGTCATTGTGCAAGCCTAGTTTTCAGATTGTTTCTTTTTGCATCACCAAAAGTCTCTCAAAAACATTGTCACTGTTTAGAATCATCCTCTTTAATCTTTAAAATGTGATGTTTTGTTGCCTTGGTATCACCCAGGTTTAGCATGTTTATTCCCTTGGTGTTTGCTTGATTTGATTTTATCTTTCAATGTTTGTTTGAAACCGGTTGATGCATAATTCATACAACTTGATTAGTATTGGATATGTTATTCTGAAAAAATGTATTTCATTTTATTATAAAATATGTATATAGTTATTTAAATATCACCTTTTAAGTTTATATAAATTCAGCCATACCTTAGTTTCGGCACTCTTAAACTCTGCCTTAACTCCCTTATAAATTCCTACTCTATTACGAACCACCATGTGGTCTGTAATCAATTTTGGGAGTTATTTTATTCTTTTTACAAATTCTAGGTGTTAAATGAGTAGTTGTTAATGTTTTTTTTTAATTGAATTATATTGAAGCTTCTTGCACCATATAACTATGAATGGGTATTACCCTAAATCCAAATTCATCCTTATTGATCATATCTAGTCCCTTACCTCATTCGGTTTAGGCTTTCTTAGCTAGCCAAAATTACATATAAATATATGTAGGAAATAGATTTGATACTTTTATATTCATGAGCGCTTAGTAGTTTAATAGTCATAATTTCAAAAACCTTATTAATTGTCTACTGAATACATCCATAATAATGAAGGAAACTGGATTATCCATTAACTTATTTCGGTCTAAGTTTATGAAAAGGGTATGGAAATTAATAGCTAATATACTGATCAGTTAAAGTATGGAGATAGTGGTCTATCAGGGATGCTTTATTTAAAAGAAATATTTCAATTTTATTCTATGGAGTTGCATATAGACTTATTATTCTAGGGAGAAATCATATTATTATTACTTATAAGGTTATGCGCAAGCAATAGAGGAAAATGGAGGACATCATTTAAGGACTTACTAACGAACATTTTTGTCTTGTAATTAGTTGATTTTATTAGATAAATTAAATTGGAAGTTTAATAGGGAATTTGATTTATTTATAATTAGTTAAAATGGAGGATTAGTAATTAGATTTTGTTGAACATCCAAATTAGATTGTCTTCGGCTAAATGATAAATGTTGATTATTTTCACAATTATATAATAGTTGAGTTGTAACTTCACTTTGCAATCGGCTATTTAGCTTAATGGTTGAAGTAAAGATAGTGGGTCACATGAAAATAAGGTATTTATTTTATGTAATGTTGTCGATTACTTGAATGAAATACTATGTTTCATTTATGGCATTGCATAGTAGCTAGTTCTATTGAGATAATGGTTATCTAATGATATAGTTTTTCCTAAATATATGATTGGTTGTATTGTTTGAGAAATTTCTTGCTTGATTGTGTTGGGTAATTAATGGTTGGGTATCATGTGAGGAGAAAATTGAGGTCTCCCTTGGATGCCCAGTTTGGTTGCTTTTACGATTGATTATTGTGGTTGAATTGGATGTTGAGTTGATTTTGGAATTTATAGTTTATATTGATTATTGTGGTTGGTTTTGATTTTGATATCAGTTTATTGTTGCCACTTCGATGGGAAAATAATGTGCTAATGATTTGTTAGGCTTACAGAGGTTGGGGAAAGAGTTTTCTTTATGATTGGCTTTTCATGTTGGTTCTTTGAGAACACTTGATTCTATATTTGATTTATGATTGTGTGGGTTTTAGCCTTGCACTATGGAAATTTTTTCATTATGGATTTTTTTTGTGGGATG
>VDFB02192432.1:0-19430 GCA_007258455.2 Sequoia sempervirens | reverse complement strand
AAAATCTTCCTGCAACTCCCTATCACAGGTCCCAGATGCTTCAATCACTGAAGTAAGGTACTAAATATTCCTAAAACTCCCTATCACAAGCAGCAGCAAATTCATTTCACAAATTTGGAAGATCTCAACAACAATGCTTTGATACCATGTTAAAATTCAGAACATAATATGCTGAATTTTAACACTCTAGGGTTTATATAAAATTGGCAAATCTTGTCCTTCAATCGAACCCACAGCTGAAGTACCCTATCCTACATACACAGAAAACTGAAAGTGCAAAAAACTGAAGCAATCACTCTAGGGTTTATATAAAATTGGCAAATCTTGTCCTTCAATTGAACCCACAGCTGAAGTACCCTATCCTACATACACAGAAAACTAAAAGTGCAAAAAACTGAAGCAATCAGCTTAAATCAGAATAAACCTGCAATTTGGGAAACAAAAATCTATTACTCTAGAAAATCTCAATAGCACTTCCCTACAGTTTTGATTACCACAAAGTTACAAACAGAGACACCAAGGGTTAATAAATAATCCATGTAGTAGGCGCACAAAATCTGCTTGTTTTTAGATTCTTTTTATCATCAAAATCTGACCTAATAATATCCAGTCGTCCCAGAATTAAAATATTTATTTAAAAAAGACTTTAAAAAAGGCACGGTAGCCCTAGAAACAGAACAATAGGCATACAGCCACCCAGCAGCTGGAACCCTAAAGTGCCTAGGAAAATAACAGTTTTATTCTCTAAAGTAAGCAATCAAAATTAGGGTTCAACTTGCAGCACTGGTACACCATCTAAGCAGCAAAAATTTAACAATGTTGCCTATGGCATAGGTTAAATTATGACAACGTATTAGACATTCTCTATTACCATGGGTGATAGATAGACTATAGTTCAAAATAAAGATGCCAATTTTCCTTGGTCTTGAGATGACCATAGATGAAAACTAATACAGAATGTTTAAAGGGGTTATTAACTTGAAAATAATGTCCATGATGGGGACTTGAATGCTTTGCATGATTCCACAAATCCATTACACAATACAACCAATTCTTTTATAAGCAGACCATCTTCTATTTAATGATGAATCTCATGTACCTGATATCCTTCTTATCTAGGACCTACTGTTCTACTCTCTAGGCATTCGCTTTCGGCATTTAGCCAGTCTGCAATTAATTTCTCCATGCTAACAGTGATTTTATCCTATTCTTGGAGTTTATATGTTTAAGCAAATTAGAATTGAATAATAGACATTTCATTTGATTTGAGTCAAAACGTGTATCATAGGGGATGTTATCAACTTGTAATGATTAATATAGGAGTTTGTATCTTGTAGCAGGATATAGAATTCTCAATTTACAATCTAGGATAGTGAATCTTAGAGTGGGAAGTCCAGTAACCATACCCAGATGTTGTCTAAAGTCTGAAACAAAATACAAACAAGATCCTTATAATCTTGGGATCTACAAGACAGGATCTTGTATATTGCAAAAGATTTATTGAATATACAATATAGAAAGTTGGGCCTTAAATGGCTATACTAAGTGTTGGATAAGTTTTAGCTACTTTCCATGTTTAATAGTCAAGGTGGGATCAACCTCACAAGTTGATCAAAAAATCTTCTAGATTTGGAAACAATGTCTTAAATGGGTATACTAAGTGTTGGATAAGTTTTATCTAATTTCCATGTTTCTTAGGCAAGGTGGGATCAGCCTCACAAGTTGATCAGAAAATCTTCTACATTTGGAAACAATGTGTTAGCATTTTTTGAAAAAATATAATAATTGGGTGTTATTTTGGGTTTTTTCTATTTTTCACCCATATGTTTTAAAGCACTCATGTTTATTCTCTGCATGATTTCATGCAATGTATAAAACCACTTTCGATGTGCCTATTTATATCCACACATACTTAAGAGTGAAGAGAGAATCATTATTGTACTGGAGAACAGGTTCGTTTTTGCAATAGCAAAAAACTTTACTAAGTTGAGGTTTTTACCCAAGAGGGTTTTCCCAGGTGAAAATAATGCATATTGTCTTTGCTTTCAATTGTTCTATTTTTGTTTCAGAATGTATATGCACTACCCTTGTTGTACAGGTTTATCAGGATTCATTTCTCTACAGGTTTATCAGGATTCATTTTTGTTTTTTTCTGTTTTTTATTTGAGAAATTTTATATCAAATTTGCATAATCATTTTAACTATCTGATCCCTGTCATCATACCTTATGGGTCTTGCACTCAACAAGACTTGATCTTTGGTAGGCTCATTTATAACCATTCAACTTTACCAACAGTCAAAAACCCATTGACAATTAATTTTTAACTAGCAGAATAAATTAAATAATATGTAGAGGGTAGATGGTGGTAGGAAGGTTCAAGGAACAGAACATTATGCAGCAGCTTAAAATTGCTTGTTTGACCACCACTACAATCAAAGATTGTACCAAATGTTTTTATTTGGTTTCTCCTTACACAGGGAGAGAAGTTGATCTAACCCGTATCTTTAACAAAAAAATCTTTATTATTTGAATCAATATCTTTTCTGGCCACATGCTTTCGGCTTTGAACAGGATTGTAATTGAAAAATATTTGTAACAAAACTTAAAATAAATTCCAATGTCATGATTTCAAAAACGATGGTGTGGATGTTATTTGCCTGCAATTTCTTCGCCATTAAGAATTATTGAGTTTATAGAACTACTGGGAATTTCTGGGACAAGCGTGATACAGGTTTCATTTTATGATCTCTGCTGTATAATTGTTGTAGGGTTACAGTTAAAACTGAAAGGTGGGGCTTAAGCATAAGTTGGAGTAGGAATTTTCAATATAAATCAGACAACTTCCACAGACCGTCCTAGTCTGTACCTTTCGTATAAAATAGCAAAGAAATTAGTCAAACTTATTACAGTGTCATGCTTCAAATTAGCACGCAGGTCGCGTGGAGGATCCAATTTTCTCAGTTGAACCTTTAATTTCATATTTCTTCAATGCCTCTGTGTTTTTATCATTAGTCAAAATTTATTGAAAGAGAGAACAGTTCGGTGATTTGTATGGCTACACAGAAAGTATATAAGTCGAACATTAAAAATACAATTCCGTTTGAAAAGCGGAAAAGTAAACAAATGTATCTCAAATGCAAGGCTCACAATTTGCAATGATATGTAGATATCTTCCAAAGCAAAATATAATTTTGGTTTTGTAAAAGTCTCTATTTCTCGATGTTACAGTAAATTTTATGTTGCAATACGATTTAGCATTCCTATTTCCAATGACGTGTTGTCAAAACTCGCAACCATAATATGACAGTCAAATATTTGTTAAAAAGATATTTTGAAATTTTGAAAAAAAAATAGAAGCTATAATAATGCAAAGAAAAACCTACTGGCTCACCCAGTCCATCTACACAAGGTGCAAGTGCTAGTATATAGGTTCGAAAAACTTCTGATATCATTGTCAATCTGAGCAATGTACTTGCAAGTTTGAGATAACTGTAATACCTAAAGCATAGAGCTAGCTTTATATATTTATTTACGAGTAATTTCATTGGTTTGACTATTTTTCTGTCAACAGAGTATGATTTTTGCTTTGCCCAGCCCAGAATATTGGGTCAGGTTCCATTGAAAAAGTGTTTATCAAAGATGGATTGATGATTTATGTTTAACCAATGGGATTTCTACACTGCATCAAGATCTAGCACAGCTGATTAGAGGTTGGTTACATTGCATTGAGGTGTATGTCCTCTATATTAGACATCAAATGTTTGAATCTGTAGGGCTAAGTTCATATACCTTTTGAACAAAATATAAGGTAAAATAGGTAAAACAATCTCTCCTTGAATGCTTGCATAAAGTCTCACTTGGTTGTAACCTAAACGACTGCCTTTCACCTTCTATAATTTATTAGAAGAGTTTTCCCTTCACCATGACTATGGAACAAATAGCACTTCATATCTTTTATTTGAGTATTTACTTGAATCTTGTTTTACATACCCAGCAACTTAGATCCCAGGGTCCTGCAACTTAGAACTAGACCACGTAGCCAGTCCATCTTCAGCTTAGAGGAACTCATTTAGAATATGACATCCATTATCATTTTTTGGTGTAGTGCATTTTTCTTAGTAGGAGATGGCACAAAACACAGTTTAGAGTAACAACTATGATGAAGAAAGAACAGAGCCTTAAGTACCCTACTATCCACTCCCGCTGCAATTATGCCAGGATTAATTGTTGCAGCCAGAGGGGAGCTGCATTACAACATTTAACAGACATTGTAGCAGATTCCCAAACCTAAAATTGAAGAAATGTGCGAGTTACCCAACTAATGAAGGCATTTGTGCACATCAGATACAATTCCAGCACCACTGCATTTTCTTAAAACTTAAAAACAGCAAATGCTATGATGATTTGCTGTTTAAATAGGTCCACTTATATGTACTTATTCTAGCTCCAACAATATAACTTGTTTCTTCTTCTTCTCATGTCAAACCAACCTCAGAAACGGATCAAGACCTTATTTATCCAACATTAAATGCAAAACATAAGGTGGTACTAGTTTTAACAAGATACGATTGAAGATGTCAAGAGGATTTAAATTGGCATGATCATCGAGCTACATGCTAACAAGTAATAATCTCGATTCTCAATTCCAGAAACCACAACAGGCATATTTTCAAAGAGAACCTAGACCACCTTTGTAGTAAAGCACTTGTCTTTGTCGAAGTGGTAACCAATCAGTGCTTTCATAGTATTCCCATTGACCTGTTATTCAAAGAACGATTTCCTCATTATATCATACACAAACAACTGAATTCTTCTGTAAAAGAAAACATTTAGTAATTCAAAAAGTTATTAAACAAAATGCCTGTACTATACACACAACATGCAACCATCATTTGGCTATACTGGGAGAGAGAACTTCAGGTATCCAAATTACCCACCTACTTGTGAAGCAAACTCGTGTCAAAACAAGTCTGACAATGCTTATGCACACATTTAAATTTTATACAGATCAGTATCAATCTAGAATGGTATTTGAACTGAACTCATAGTGCAGCGCAAAATAAAAACACAACAACTAGAAGCAAAATTCAAGAACTAGAGCACCTTATCAGATAGCTGGCATTTCAATAATTGAATACTTGGAGTAATGGATACTCTGAAGATCCTAAATTAAAATCCCTCGTTCCAAGCCTCATTTGAACTCGATCACTTGCCTATATTAACAAATGTGTCACTTGAGCTATTCATAAAAACACTTTGTCATGAGGTTTTCATCATCTAACACATGTAAGAATCTCACAAGGGATGGGCATGCAAAGTGCTTTGACTGCCGATGCTACAGCATCGGGTATTGGTTTTGCTACTGGTACTTCTGAACGAATATGACATTGGACACAGATAAGGATGTACCACTCCATGACGTAAATAGGAATAATAACCAGGACCCAGGTTACCAGGAAGTGGATACAGTTACATCATAAGCCAAGCTTTTTAAAACCTCAAGTACAGTTCATTATGGAAACATATGTTCATTATATATGAAATATTAGTCACTATATCAATCAGTATTTACGATGAGTCTGATTTTTACACCTTTCAATCTTGTGCCCCTTATACCAGTATGCTAAACCTCCACCACCAAAACCATGCTAGTAAAAAGATACCTCAGGCTGGCAAAAGATTACCACTCTTGTTCAAGAGTGTTATTTTACAATGATGCTCAGTTTTGATATTTTGCTTTTTGGGAGTACAACTCTCCAGCATTGATTATAGTTAGTGACTTATTGACTTTTAATATCTTGTTTTAGCCTATTCTTGTACTGAATTTCTATCATTAAAACATCTTTTTACTGTTGTTTGATTGTCACTCCTTTGACGTATTATAATCACAAAAATCTTAATCCTTGTGTTTCTGGTATTATTGAAGTGGAAATAAAGTTGCAAACAAAGAATAACACATGGCAGCTACTAGAAAAGTATTTCCTTAATGAATTTTAAATACTCAAATATTTTAGTTCCAGTAGTTAAATAAATAATTGCAAACGTTAAAGCATCACCAATGGTAAAAACATTGGTCATACTATTTTGTTAAAATACTTATAGTAATGAAATGGCATCAAAACATCAAGTAGAAGGGCTGGGAACTAGAATTTGTCATGGCATAGAATTGTTCAATGCACACTTGTGTTTAGAAGATAATGAACTATTCTCTTGAAAAAATAAAATTCATTGCTTTTAGGGTTGCTCTGGCTCCCTCGCCTCTACAGGCTAATGTTTTCTTTATTAGAAATGATGCAGAGATTGCATGGTGTGAGCTAGTTTTAACAGCCAAAGCTAATCAAAGCAAGTACAAATGGCATGTAATTTTCACATGGCTAAGCTTTAGTTTGTAGATTATGCTGTTTTATTTCACATTGATTTGTAATCTTCACTGGTTATTCATTTCATTGTCTATTGCTGGTAGCTCGTCTTGGCAGTAAATAATTTGGTTCTGCAAAGCCCCAGGTTTGAGCCTCCCTGTCATGGACATGAGTGCCAATTATTACACATTTGACAAAAAGCAATTTGCAGCTTCTTTAGCCAAATCTCTCAATTTTGTTCTTCCTGCCTAGATTCAATGGGGAACAATTTTCATTGCAAACCAAATAAATTATAAAAGTAAAGGGCTTACAGAAGCTGTCATGATACTGCCAAATGTTCCAGAAGCAATGCCAAGTTGCAAACAGCTTGCAATGCCACTCCATGTGAGAGGGCCACCGATGCAGAATGTAAGCCTTCAGCCAAAACTCTAACAGATTCATCAACAGCTTTTCTGAAGAATATGAGGCCTCCTTTCTTTAGCAAATGAAAAAAAGGCATCAATTCAGCCACATGGCCACCAATGCCACTACAATTTACAATGAATACATTTGCAGAACATCATGATGTTCATGTGCCATGCAGTGAACCTCAAAGGTTGGTTTATTGCTTATTTTGATAATGAGTCCAAGACAATGTTGAAGAAAAGACTGAAAAATAAGAGGGCCAGGGAAGATTTGACAGAGGAAGAGTATTATGATATTGCTATCAGGATTCAACCGTGTAGTTTCGAGTCAAACTCATTGACCCAGGGGAAGATTTGACAGAGGAAGAGTACCTAATCAAGAGCAGATTGAATGGATGCCAAAGAATACTGCTAGATCTTACAAGTTCAGTTTACTTAATGAGTATTTACTGTTTTAATGTTGTCTTGGATATATCTTTTTCTTAAATCCTGATGCAAATAATGCCACAGCCGATTTTGTAAGAGACTGTCACTCTCTCAAAAGCATCTAAAAGAAGTCATTCGTTTGAAGTAATTTATCTAAAGATTGATAGCCTAGACTCTAGACAATCTCATTATGCTGCCTTTTTCTTAACTAAAAGAATTGGTGCTCCAAGAGGGGATTTTACTGATTTTATAAGTCCCTTTTAACTGCTTTTTTGGATAAGTTGCACCATTTGGCAACCTGTAAATTGGCCAATAATCAAGTTTTATCTCAATTTGGTAATTGGCGTCTTTTGAAAACTTAGAAGCGCAAATACTGTCTTTGATTTGATAGTTTGATAATCAAGCATACTTGCAGTTGTTAGTTCTTAAGAACTATGTTCTCTTAATTTGATAATTGACATTTTCCAAGCTTCACATGATAGCTTATCTTGTGGTGCTTAAATTCTTTCATTTTCATGTCATTGCTAGTGCATACTATAATGCGTCCTTTTGGTTCATTATTGTGAGGTTGGTCTTTCTCACTTCTAGACACAAACATCTTCTGATATGATGCTTCCTACAATTTTGGCTGTGAGGTTTTATATTGTTGTTGTTTGGGTTATCTCCTTTTATTATTTTTGTTCACCTTCCTTTATTGATTGTGATCTTTCCTTTGTTAGCCATGTTCCCTGCTATTTTGATTTTGCAGGTAGAAAGAATTCAAATGATGGGAAAGAACCATTTAAGGCTGTGGGTACCAACATTTCATTCTCCAACTTAACCTCAATCACTGCAAGCTAATCATCAAGTTCTGTGATCTTCATTAGGCAGGTGGTTAGTGTGTCTATGTCACTCATCCATATGTCACTGAGTTTGTTCTTTAGCAACATTCACACTCAAGAGCAGTCAAAGTATCAAACATCTCCTTTGTTGATTTATTTTCAAAAGTGTGAGAAACCAATGATCCTTCACATAACCAAGATGATACCCTTTGCCTCAACCATTTTCTTATTATGATCGGCCAACTAAGCAAGATCAGTTGAAGGTGTCAACGCAGTTTCCACAAAGACCCAAAAATCTACTTCTTCCAATAACATCTACAACCTACACTTCCAAGTAGTAAATTTTGAGGTTCCCTCTAGGTAGTCACACTCTAATATAGAGATGCAATTATTGAAGCGTGCTGAAACTAAACAAATCAGCTTTAAAAAATGATAGTGTTCCACGAGGTTTCAGGGACGGGGACGGGGGGATGTGTTTCGGGGACGTGGGGAAGGAGGGTCTAAGTTTGGGGGCGGTGGGGGGACGGCGGGGGGGGGCAGGGGGCGAGGGGGGGCGGAGCAGGGTGCTGAAATGCATATAGTACTTGAAAAATTAGTTATAAAAAGATGTATAAGAATTATACACTTGGAGACAACTAGGAGTCCCTTAGACGTCTTGAGGACACCCCAGCGTCCTCGAAGTCCTAGCGGTGTCTTGGAGACAGCGACACTGGTGGTGAGATTGTTGCGCTGGTGGTGGGTCGTCCCCCCAAGTCCCCAAGACGTCCCCGTCTAGGAAACACAAGGTCTTTTGTGGGGGGGGCAAGTACCCATGGAACACTGAAAAAATCAGACCAACAACCTAACTGGTTGCAGATCTACACTCCTATCACTACAGTAACTAACACATCACACCCTACAACCTTTCACATGTCTCAAGCACTTCAATCACTGAAGTAAAGCACTTAAAATCTTCCTGCAACTCCCTATCACAGGTCCCAGATGCTTCAATCACTGAAGTAAGGTACTAAATATTCCTAAAACTCCCTATCACAAGCAGCAGCAAATTCATTTCACAAATTTGGAAGATCTCAACAACAATGCTTTGATACCATGTTAAAATTCAGAACATAATATGCTGAATTTTAACACTCTAGGGTTTATATAAAATTGGCAAATCTTGTCCTTCAATCGAACCCACAGCTGAAGTACCCTATCCTACATACACAGAAAACTGAAAGTGCAAAAAACTGAAGCAATCACTCTAGGGTTTATATAAAATTGGCAAATCTTGTCCTTCAATTGAACCCACAGCTGAAGTACCCTATCCTACATACACAGAAAACTAAAAGTGCAAAAAACTGAAGCAATCAGCTTAAATCAGAATAAACCTGCAATTTGGGAAACAAAAATCTATTACTCTAGAAAATCTCAATAGCACTTCCCTACAGTTTTGATTACCACAAAGTTACAAACAGAGACACCAAGGGTTAATAAACAATCCATGTAGTAGGCGCACAAAATCTGCTTGTTTTTAGATTCTTTTTATCACCAAAATCTGACCTAATAATATCCAGTCGTCCCAGAATTAAAATATTTATTTAAAAAAAACTTTAAAAAAGGCACGGTAGCCCTAGAAACAGAACAATAGGCATACAGCCACCCAGCAGCTGGAACCCTAAAGTGCCTAGAAAAATAACAGTTTTATTCTCTAAAGTAAGCAATCAAAATTAGGGTTCAACTTGCAGCACTGGTACACCATCTAAGCAGCAAAAATTTAACAATGTTGCCTATGGCATAGGTTAAATTATGACAAAGTATTAGACATTCTCTATTACCATGGGTGATAGATAGACTATAGTTCAAAATAAAGATGTCAATTTTCCTTGGTCTTGAGATGACCATAGATGAAAACTAATACAGAATGTTTAAAGGGGTTATTAACTTGAAAATAATGTCCATGATGGGGACTTGAATGCTTTGCATGATTCCACAAATCCATTACACAATACAACCAATTCTTTTATAAGCAGACCATCTTCTATTTAATGATGAATCTCATGTACCTGATATCCTTCTTATCTAGGACCTACTGTTCTACTCTCTAGGCATTCGCTTTCGGCATTTAGCCAGTCTGCAATTAATTTCTCCATGCTAACAGTGATTTTATCCTATTCTTGGAGTTTATATGTTTAAGCAAATTAGAATTGAATAATAGACATTTCATTTGATTTGAGTCAAAACGTGTATCATAGGGGATGTTATCAACTTGTAATGATTAATATAGGAGTTTGTATCTTGTAGCAGGATATAGAATTCTCAATTTACAATCTAGGATAGTGAATCTTAGAGTGGGAAGTCCAGTAACCATACCCAGATGTTGTCTAAAGTCTGAAACAAAATACAAACAAGATCCTTATAATCTTGGGATCTACAAGACAGGATCTTGTATATTGCAAAAGATTTATTGAATATACAATATAGAAAGTTGGGCCTTAAATGGCTATACTAAGTGTTGGATAAGTTTTAGCTACTTTCCATGTTTAATAGTCAAGGTGGGATCAACCTCACAAGTTGATCAAAAAATCTTCTAGATTTGGAAACAATGTCTTAAATGGGTATACTAAGTGTTGGATAAGTTTTATCTAATTTCCATGTTTCTTAGGCAAGGTGGGATCAGCCTCACAAGTTGATCAGAAAATCTTCTACATTTGGAAACAATGTGTTAGCATTTTTTGAAAAAATATAATAATTGGGTGTTATTTTGGGTTTTTTCTATTTTTCACCCATATGTTTTAAAGCACTCATGTTTATTCTCTGCATGATTTCATGCAATGTATAAAACCACTTTCGATGTGCCTATTTATATCCACACATACTTAAGAGTGAAGAGAGAATCATTATTGTACTGGAGAACAGGTTCGTTTTTGCAATAGCAAAAAACTTTACTAAGTTGAGGTTTTTACCCAAGAGGGTTTTCCCAGGTGAAAATAATGCATATTGTCTTTGCTTTCAATTGTTCTATTTTTGTTTCAGAATGTATATGCACTACCCTTGTTGTACAGGTTTATCAGGATTCATTTCTCTACACTAAGGAACTGTAGAGTACTTTCAAGGAGCCTTCTGTAAGTCAAAATGGATCACTCTTAAGCTATGATTTCTATATCAAATTGCACACATAAAACAAACAAAAAAGAGCTCAAGAAAGCTATTGTAAAAACAACCAAGTATTCTGGAGACAGTTTCAGGAACAGGCATTGTTGTTTATCTGTGAACTTGGGCTCGGAAACATCATTAGAGTCTGCTTGGAATAAGAGTTATGTGCATACAATTTGTTTTTCAACAGTTTCTACGGAATTTACTCAGAAACGCTGTCAAGGATATCCGGATGTTCTGGGAAGGGCCCAGAGATTCCAAAGGATCGAGTAGATTTCCAAATACATTCTAGGATCAGTATCAGATTTATAATGGTTCATATATGGTGGGAACAGAGGCAGCGAAGGGGTTCTGAGGGATACACCATGATAGAAAAAACAGTCAATTAAAAAAAAAAGTTTCAAGTTGGGCTAACTTCCTAAAGTAATTATACCACAATCTCAACCAACTAAATGCCCACACCTGTAATTGAATGGGTACCAAATCTGCATGGTACAAAGACTGCAACAAAAAGTTATAAAAATAAATCTGTTTATAAAAATGACCCAATTGATATAGATAAACTAAACAACAACAAGAAAGACTCGTATAATTTATAAAAGTAAATCTGTTTTAAAGAAACTGATTCAATTGATATAGCAACACTAAACAAAAACAAGGACTTTCAATAGCACTAAATCCAGAAAACAAGAATTCTCGAGACAAAATTGTCCTATAATTGTGGATTACTATTTCACAATTGAGCTTCACAAAATGAAAATCTAGTATAGGAATCAAAAATCCATTGGATTAAAAAAAATAAAACTTGACTTACAAGCGTTTCCAGAATACTGACCTCTGAATTCATGCAATTTTACATATATCCTCATACTCAATCGCCGTCAGCAATCTCCCATCATAGATACTTTTCTCAATCTGAACCTTCGCACAAAACTTGTCAGTATCAATGCCAAGCAACCTAGCATTGCATCCTCGGTATGCGCCATTAACAATCCTAACAAGTCCCCCAATCTGTGGGATGACCGTCTCAAGTTCCTCCTGATCAACCCTCAGAACATGGCCAGTCTCAATCATCTTGATCTCCCCAACGTATTTCTCAATTACCTTTAACACAACCCCCTTCTGCTTATAATATCCTTTCTCAGCCAAACCTTTGCTCATGACCTTCACTACAATTCCTTCAGAGAGCCAATAATCCTTCCTGTTCATTTTATCCTTTGCGCGCTCCTGCTCCCTCATAAGTTCTGCCAGAGCAGCAGCACCCTCGCCAGCCTTGCCCCCATTACTTTCTTTCTTATCCCTAGGGTTTGCATCCCCAAACTGAGAGTTTCTAGGATTTCGCTCTCCAAAATTAAGGTTTTCGGGGTTTCGACCACTAAGGTTAGAGTTTTCAGGTTTACCAGCTCCAAAACTAGGGTTTTCTTGGTCCTCCCCATCTTTTTCAAAGAAAGAATCAAATTTTCTCTTTTCAGCAGATTCAGCAGCCAGTGCCGGCTTAGACAGGGAAAACGCAACTTTACCATTTGGTAGAGTTTCCGACCTCGCTGAATCCGGCGCCGGATTGTGATCCCCTGTTAAATTAGCAATCTTTTTCTCCGCTCGCTCGATTTGCTCCTGAATTTCCTTCTCATGGCGCTCTTCCTCCGCCAAATCCGCCCTGGCTCTCTTATTCTTTAGCTTCTCCTTCAATAACGTCTCCGACTCCCTGTCAATGTAGGTAATAAACCAACCTTTTGGGGTTTCATCAACCTTGCACTTGCCAGTACGGCCAAGATACTTGACAAAATCCGTCAAAGTGGCCCACTCCGTGGAATTCATGTGAACATGGTGGCGGTCGGCAATGTATTCATTGTAAACAACGGTAGCAGCCACGCGGCTGAATCGATGGCTTCTCTTTACGTGCTCAAGGAAAGATGCCTCGAATTCTTCAGAATAGCCGTCAACGAATCTGTCGGGGGCTTGGCCAAAGACCTGCATTTGGCGTTGATGACCCTCCGACATACAGTGACATTTGAAGCCATTCTCATCTCGGCATTGCTTCTGGCACATCTGGCAATACCATCGCAGTTTCTGTAGACCCTTCGCTTTAATCCTGTTGGCTATGGCTTTCGGCGTCAGAAAATCGTTCTTCCCCATTGAAGTTCACTGTAATTCAAGCGCACACGCGCTCTTAAATGGAAAGCCAGTAATTTAACCTAAATCAAAATCTCTTTTAATAGACAATAAACAATGTTCTTCAGTAGCCTGGCCTGCAATATACAAGTACTATGTTCTTTCAGTTAGCCCGCGCGACCACTGGCCCCGCTCCCCTGTCACAGAACATCATCAGGATTAAACACCTGAATCAGAGCAATTGACACGCATTCCTTATTATGCCCTAAGGCCACCAATCATTATTTGTTTAAAAATTTATGCCTTGTTATTAGTTCCTGCCGGCGGCAAGTATTCTATGGCAATTGTACCACTTTATTACTATTTTTAATTTTTCTTTTCCATTTTTCAATTGGTTTGAAATATTTTTTTGTGGTGTATTAAATTATTTTAATTGATAAAAGTATAAAAAATAAAATTATATTAAGAAGTAAAAATTTAATTATTATGAGAAAAAGGATTAGAATGCGTTGAAGCTCTCCATTTTACAAATTTTGGTTTCACAAGCATCAATGTAAATGCATTTTACATTATAGGGGAGAGGAGTCGATATGTACGCACCCAAAAGCACTCGATCTATGTGGCAGGGCATGTGGACCAATAAAACTTTTTTTGCAAATACCCAATATGAAAAAACTAATAATAAACAATATAAAATTATTTTTAAAAAATTTGCCTTCATTTTGCCACGTGGGAGGATGATATTGGTCCACGTAGTTTACAAATCAAAAAATGACCCGTCGACCGATACATAAGCACCTCGGTGCTACTTCCTGCATGGAAAGACGTCCAAAACTAGCAGCCTTGCCACCTCAACTTCTCTCAGTCTACCACCCTAAGAATCCACTAAGTTGCATTTATCACTCGTTGCCACTCCATATACTTCTCGAATGTCATGTTGAATGCAACTCTCCTCTCCTAAGCTCCACGGCAGCCCACGTTTATTTCGAGCTAACCTGCATTGAATGCTCCCAGTGCCTCACTCTTGTCGCCAAGTTTTCAACCTTTCATTCTAGCAAGTTGTCATTCTTTCTTCACTTGCACACCAGAACCTGCTCAGTTCGTCGTCTGCAATCTTCAAACCTCAATCCACAACCTGCGATGTTTAGAGATCGATTCGTAAGCGGGTATATTCCAGTTAGGAGATGGGTACACGCCAATTAGTGAACGTTACCAGCGGCTCGACTTCGGCCATGCAAGCAACGAATGGGTTCCTCACCGCCATGAACAAGTTCCTCCTCACCGCCATGCTCAGGATTCAGCTGCTATCCAAGTCGTGCATCGAGTTGTTTGACCCAGGTGAGCTTGCTCACTAAGGCTCGCCATTATTCCTTTTTTTTAGTTTTGTTTGCAATTTCTATTTGTTTTATGCTACTTTTGGTGTTGCAAAAATCATTTTTTGGTTGAAGTTTAGTGTTTATGAACACTTTCCTATTTGTCTTCATAAACACACTCAATCTTTGGAAATAAATCTTTTGTTCAAGCATCTCACTCTTCACATAATAAATAATAATATTGTTGGTTGTTTCCCCGCCATTGAAATTTCTAGGGTTGTTTACTTCTTTCATTAATAATATTGTTTGTTGTTTCCTTGCCATAAATGAAGTTGTATTTTTGTTTAGATGGGTTATGCTCTGTAGGGTTTTATATTGCAAATATTACACTCATATTTTTGCATTTCTCTTTCATTAGGGTTTATTTTCCAAATATAACTCTCATAGTTTAGCATTTTTGTTTTCCTAGGGTTTATTTTGCAAATATTACAGTCATAATTTTACCATTTTTGTTTCATAGGTTTTGCATTATCATATACTCTGATTATCGTATTCTTTGTCATAGGTTCTCGATTATCATTGACTCTCGTTATCCTATTCTCATAGGTTATGCATTGTCAATTGATTGTGCGTATCATATTCTCATAGGTTCTGCATTATCATTGACTCTGCTTATCGTAATCTCACAGGTTCTGCATTATCATTCACTCTGCTAATTGTTATCTCGTAGGTTTTGCATTATCATTGACTGCTTATCGTATTCTCATAGGTTATGCATTATCATTGACTCTGCTTATCCTATTCTCATAGGTTCTGCATTATCATTGACTCTGCTTATCCTATTCTCATAGGTTCTGCATTATCATTCAGTCGGGTTGTATTCTCAGTTTCATTAACCAAAACAATTAATTTGGGTTAATCTTTTTTTAGCTTTTGCTTCATCTATTCAATGACTTTAAAAATGTATGTTGTTTTTGTGTCATAGATAAATATGTTGGTGTTATTTTTTTATGGGTTATGCTCCATCAATTCAATCATATACATATGTGATAATTGTTATACTCTTACTATTTTCCATTTGTAAGCTTTATATTGTTCTTCATTACAGCCATTACAGTCATGGGTTGATGTTCACTTTTCGATTAATGTTGTTCAGTATCATTTCTACGTGCCATTGATAAAATTGTGGGTTTAGGTTTTTCATACTTGTTGCTTCATTCATTCATTAATGTTATTTTCTTTAGGTGACATTCATTAAATTGGGGATGTTATGTTTCCCAATGGTTAGGATTCAGCGATTCAGACATGCAATTATTGGAGCTTTTTTTATTTGCATTACAAAAATTTGGGGGTCTTATTTTTTTCATAGGTTCTGCTTCATTAGGTACCCTGGATATTTTTGGGGGTGTTACCTTGTTTGTAACTTCGACTTCATCATGGTTAGTCTTCATCTATTCTACCAGTTTCAAGTGCCATTTGGAATTTGGTGGGTTCTATGTTTTTCATAGGTTACGTTTCATCAATTCATTCGCCAACTATGTAGCCTTTTTTTGGTGTCAATGATAAATATAGGGGTGTTACGATTATCGTATGTGCTACTTCATTAAATCTATAATGCAAATTTTTGTATCTTTTTTTAGGTGCTATTGATTATTTTGGGGGTGTATATTTTGCATAGGTTATTTTCCATCAATTTAGTCATCCAATTATTGTACCTTCTTTTCGTGCCTTGGAAATATATGGGGGTGTTCTATTTTTGTTAGGTTTTGCTTCATCAAATCTATCATGCGTATATTGTACCTTTTTAAGGTAGCATAGATAATTTTTGGGGTCTTCTCTATTTTGTAAGTTCCACTTCATTAATTCAGCCATCTATTCTACCAATGAATAATTTCCCACAGTGGTACGTCGGTCCTCCACAAGTTAGGAAAAAACTCTTGCATAAAAAAGCACGATGATAACAAACACATATCGGATATTAAATGCATGTTTACTCGTTTCTATATATGTATATGCATATGTATAGACATATACATAGACATATGTATATCAGATATTAAATGCACACGTAGTTGTATTTATTTTGAAACAAAATAATTACACGCTGGTAGCCAAACATGATGAAGTGTGTCCAACTTGTCTATGCTTAAGGTCTTTGCATCTTCTTCTTATACATATGCATAGGTATAGACATATACATATGTTTATGTATATGTATATACATATGTATATGTATATCAGATATTAAATGCACACGTAATTGTATTTATTTTGAAACAAAATAATTACACGCTGGTAGCCAAACATGATGAAGTGTGTCCAACTTGTCTATGCTTAAGGTCTTTGCATCTTCTTCTTATACATATGCATATGTATAGACATATACATATGTTTATGTATAGACATATACATATGTTTATGTATAGACATATACATATGTTTATGTATATGTATATACATATGTATATGTATATGAATATATATATGTGTGTGTGTGTGTGTATGTATGTATGTATGTATGTATATGTGTATATACATATACATATACATATACATATACTACTTTCATGACATCCTGCATATTTTTCGAGCCAACCTGCATCCAATGCTCCTAGTGCCTTGTACACTTGTCAACTTTGCAGCCTTTCATTCTAGCAACTTCTCATTTTTTCTTCACAATGATGGCAATGTATGTGTATGTATGTGTATGTATGTGTATGTGTATGTGTTTGTGTATGTCTATGTTTATGTTTGTGTGTATGTATATGCCTATGTCTATGTAAATCTATATGTGTATGTGTAAGTTTATGTCTATATCTATGTCTATGTCTATGTGTTATTGAATTCTTTGGCTTTGTGTTCATGGTTGCACCACTATACACTTTATGTTGTTTTCTACAAGGCATTGTTGACAGTTGTTTTATAGCTTTCCAGTGTGTGTTGGCCTTAATTGTACTCTACAAGGGGATGTTGGCTATCGTCCTCTATCTTTGGTTATAATCTGGGGCTATAGACCTGCAGTCAACAATGCCTTTTTTGTAAATGGCATAGACTGTTCAGTTGCTTTGGTGACTTTAGAATGTTGATTTTTTAAATGTCCATAGATTTCGATGCAACTAAATTTCAAAACATATACATTGATGTGGAATTTGTTTTGTAACTCCAAATACATCTATTCCATGTGTTGGATGTGTCTATGTCTATGTGTATGTATGCATGTATGTATATGTATATGTAAATGTGTATGTGTAAATGTGTATGTGTATATGTAAATGTGTGTGTGTATAGATATGTGAAGAGGTCTTAAGTGGGCAACCTTTCCATGTCTACTTCTCTCAGTCAACCACCCTAACATTCCACTACGTCATATTTATCACTCGCTGCCCCTTTCTATACTTCTCAACTATCGTGTTTAATTCACTTATGTCTATGCATATGTATATGTGTATGTGTATGTGTATGCTTCATAAATTCACACCTGCAACAATTGTATCTTTTTTAGGTGTCATTGATTAATTTGGGGGTGTCCTCTACTTTATATGATGTGCACCTATACACTGTTCCTCCATAACTTAAAAATAAAATTCATCCATAAATAGGCACAATGACATCAAACATAAATCAGATTTAAAATGCACACTTAATATGTTCATTCATTTCAAAACAAAACAAGTACACACAAACAACCAAACATGATGAAGTGTATCCAACTTGTATCTGGCATATAACAAGTAGCATTTCGACATGGAATTTAAACAACCCAAACATTAAGACATGCACCCTTCCTCGTAGACTGGTAAACCCAACTGTTGCACCAATGCAGACATGACTTTCACATTAATCACAACTACACAACATAAAAAAGGTGCCAAATCAACACAATTGAAACCCATCTCACCCATCTTTGAGCGACTGGTGAACCCATTACAACCATGTTTCCCATCATAGCATAACCAAACCAACAAGCAAATGCATCCACCTGTCTCATCAATCATGAAACCTACAACACATATCAGCTTCAATCTATCCCATCTCGCCAAGTAGGCTGCGAACATAGACATGGTGAACTCCAAAATCACATTTTCTTCCATTTTTACAAGCTGTAAGGCACCCATTATTAAATACGAAATTATGGAAACAATTTGAAACAATCCACCAAACCAATCAAGTCAAGAATTAATCGCCGAAATCAATAAAATTCAAATAATTCCCAATTCAAATAGCCATGAAAACCTTCAAGTATTCACACGTATTACTATAGAACAATAATGAGTAGTAAAGCTTTGTTAGAACATGTATTTAGGGGACCTGGATTTCCTAAGGCCTTTGATGGTTGCCTATGTAGCACTTCACAGTTGAAAGGTCCAATTGTGGACAAAGTGCAACATAGATTACCATTACAAAGACTTTGGGAAAATCAAGTCTCCCTAAACCATTACATCTTGTAACAATTGCACAAAATTTGACACTAAAAAATGTGTTTAATATTTGTATGGTTGGAATTTACAATTCTTTTCATGGTTCCAACATGAAGGTCTACTATTGTATCTTTGTATTTGAATCACTTAGGCGACTTGGTTTTGTGAAGGCTCTCTGATGGTTACCTATGCAACACTTCACAATTCTAATGGAATTGTGGACTCGTGCAGCATAGGTTGCCATTAGATGAGCGTTCATGAATTCAAGTCTCCCTAATTCATTACTGAATGCAAAAATACACATGACTCTCTAGGGGAGAGGAGCTGATACGTGCACATCCATTTTTCTATGGTCCACATTAACAAAACAACCATATTTATATGACTGAATTGATGAAGCACAACCAATGAAAAAGAAAACCAATGTGTATGTGTATATAA
>VDFB02192428.1:0-15919 GCA_007258455.2 Sequoia sempervirens | reverse complement strand
CGACTAAAAGATTCAATCATTTCCTCGTAGTAGGCATGTGTGTCTAGCTCGATTACGAATCCTGCCTTATGATCTCCATCTAGAATGTTATCCCTCAACCCCATGAATTCTGAGAGCGCTTCATCATTTTTGAATATATTGAGAACTAGTGGTCCTCGTTGGTCATAGTCGATCAATTGGGGATAGACTAAGCGGATCTCATGATTTTGATGATCGGATTCGAAAGATAAGGTACTAATCATGCAAAGGGTAGTATCCTCAAATAACCTAGGTAGATTCAGTCAAGGATATCCTCGTCATCACTACTAATATAGGGCTCAGTGATAAAATTATGTGTGTCCCTACCTGTGACTATTGGTGAGTGTAGTTGTACTATTACCGGCTGAGGAGAAACATTAGCAGCTCTAACCGGAGGACATCGGCCATGTATGGTTATTCTCGGAGTGGCACATCCAAGACCAAGATTTGTTATGGGTCGCGTCTCTGGCATGATAGGTATTATGAGGCCGTTGTCATTTTGTCCCAATCTCTGGTTTCGGTCATAGCCCATTGCAAGCATCATGTGTAGGCCTCTGCTTCTTTCATCCATTGGTAATTCAGGTGTTGGTCTTTCATCTCGATACAACATGTTTGATGGATCTGCTTCAATTACCTCATGGCCAAGGTCTCCCCACCTTGTGAATTCAGGATAATTTTGAGGATAGGTTTGTGATGTGGGAGCTTGATTTTCTTGTGGGCGTCCTCATGATCTTGGAGATTGTGGTAACTCTCCTATCACAAAAGCATTGTTAGGGAGCCTATAACTTCCACAACCGTCCTCCTGGATGATGAGCTTGATATCGGATATGGTGGGAATGGCGGGTGTCTCTGTCGCAAAAGTGGACGTGAGAGTGGTGGGTTCGATGTATGATGTGGATGGGCCCTCATCATTTTTTGGCACTTGGGGGATTTTGTAATATTTGGCTTCAAGGTTCTTGCAGTATGAAAATGGCTCAAGATCTCCATGGACAGTAACCTCTTGTCCATTATGTGTAAATTTTACACATTGGTGGAAGGTTGATGCTACGACTTTCATTGCATGGATCCATGGGCGTCCCAGGAGAATGTTGTATGGTAAGTCAAGGTCCAGGACCTGACAGGTGGTTTCCATAAGCATTGGCCCTACTTGGATAGGGAGATTAATTGTGCCTTGAGACACTCTTTCTTGGTCATCATATGCTCTTATTGTTATGCCCTTCCCTTTAACAATGGAATCTTCTGATATCTTTAACTGCTTGATGAGACTAAAAGAAAAGATGTTCAAACCTGCACCTCCATCCACCAGGACCCTTTTTATTTTTCTTTTGTTCATAATGACCTCCAAGTGAAGTGCGCAATTGTGAGATGGTTGGGCAGGAAAATCTTGGTTAGAAAACGTAAGGAGATTAGGTGTTATGATGTTTCTGACCATAGCTTGGAATTGTTTCGCATCGAGGTCTGCAGGGACAGTTGATGAGGCTAATGCTTCCTCAAGGATCTTTTTATGCGTTGATGCATTTTTTAACAACTCCATGATGGAGATGTGTGTTGGCGTTCTTTTGAGTTGGTCTACAACATTGTAGCTATATGGAACGGCTCTTGATGCAGGGACTCTATTGGGTTGGGATGATCTTCCGATGGTGACTTTTCTGCCTCTTGTGGTGACTCCACAATCTTTGGCATGGGCGCCTTTGATGGTGATGACCATGCAGTTTTCATTGAGGTTGGCAACAACTATTTCGTATACATGATTTACACTTCCTTTTCCTTTATCCTTGTTATTCCCTTTGTTGCCATGATTTGGCATTAGATTCGTGTAGATTTTAAGATCATGATTCCCAGTAGGTGCTTCCACATTTATGATTCTTTTGTCGATGAGATCTTGGATGATGTTCTTGAGTCTCATACAATTATTTGTGGTGTGGCCTTTGATTTTGTGGAATTCACATAGTTGATTCTCATTGTACCAAGGAGGTTTGTCATTGGGTTCTTGGTAATTCTCAAATGTAGGAGCTTGAATGATTTTTTCGTCGATTAGCTTTTTCATGATGTCCTCAAGTGGTTCCCCCAAAGTAGTGTATTTTTGTTTGGGGTATGTTTTGCGTTGAGGTGGTCCTCTTTGGTCGTTGACATTATTGATGGTGGGATTATTGTTAGGTTGATATGTTGTGTGATGAGTGTTTTGGCATTGTGGTTGGATTTGTGGTACGGGTGTATTTTGGCGTGGACCACTAATGACCACCTTAGCATCGACGATGCCATCATTAGTGATGTTCTTGTTTCTCACCCATGTACGAGGTTTATCATTGTAATTTGATGGTGGGAAATTGTTTTGTTGTTCATGATATGATGTTGATTCGATGGGTTGAGTCACAAGGGCTCTTTCGATGCTAAGCACCTTGGAGATCAATTGATCGTATGTGGTGATACCCTAAACTTTGAGATGGAATGATAGGTGACTTTCAAGATTGGCTATGATTATGCAGACTTGTTGTTCTCTAGCATGGTCCATTTGCTCTAATTGGCCTTGGATTGCCATCGTTGAAGGAATGAAGTGAAAGATTCATTCTTCCCTTGTTTTAGAGCGTATAGTTCTTTGAGACTAACATCCATTGCAATCTTACCTGCGTAGTTCTTAATGAACGCACTTGTAATCTCTTGGAATGTTCTAATCCCTGTAGGTAAGTGAGAGAACCATTCTATAGCGGGACCCGCCAAGCTTCTAGGAAATAGCCGCATCAGATACGTATCGTCATATGTGACTTCCATGCAATGAACCTAGAATTCCCTGATGTGATCTTCAGGATTTCCTGTCCCTCAATATTTGTCAAATTTGGGGATTTCAAATCCCTTAGGGAATGGTTTCATTTCTAAGCTCCTATCAAATGGATAGGGAGACAAGTTGCTTTGTGTTTTGGTTGTTCGCCCTGATTGAAGATCGAGTACTTGTTGCGAGAGAAACTTGAGTTGTGTCATCATATCATTCTGAGGATCAGGGGGTGGGATGAATGTGTTTTGGGGTGTTGCAATCACGGTTTGGATGGATGGGTTGGTTGGTGCATTGTTCAATGGTATCGGTATGTTGTGGCGGGTGAAGTAGGCTTCTACTTTCTTTTGGATGAACAATGCTTGGCATTGCTCTTGTTGTTGTTGTGCTAGGATTTTTTCTTGTTGTTGTACTTGTTGTTGTTCTAGCAATGCTTGTTGTTCTACTTGCTATTGTGCTTGTTGTTGATCTAACAATGCTTGTTGTTTTGCTTGTTGTTGTTCCCACAACGCTTGTTGTTGGGCTACCAATTCTGTTGCTTCTTGCTGATCTTGGTATTGCTTTAATGCTTGTTGGTATGCTTGCGATTGCACTGCTTGTGCAAAAAGTTGTGCTTGTGCTTGTGCTTGTTGTGCTTGAGCTTGTGCATGTTGTGCTTGAGCTTGCACTTGCACTTGCGTTTGTGCTTGCACTGTTTGTTGTTGTAATAAAAGTTGTTCTTGAGCAACCCTTTGTGATTGTAATGCTTGTGTGACTTGGGTGGCTTCTTGTTGTTGTTGTTGCAATAAAGCTTTGGCTTGTTGTGCTTGTTTTGCTTGTAATGTGGCTTGTGCAGCTTTGGCAGCTTGCGTAGCTTGAGCAGCTTGTTGCATGGCTTTTTGTTTCTGCACTTGTTGGTATCCTCTTTGGAAATCGACTTGTAATGTTGCGTCGAATTGGTTTGATGTGGTGAACGTTGGTGGTGGTGGAGGTGGTGGTGGATTTGGAATGGTGGTAGATGATGATGTTGTGTTGATTATTTGGTTGGTGGATGGTATTGTCATGTTGATTGCGTGATTGGTTGATGGTGTTGTTGATGTGGTAAGTGGCATCATTGATGTGATTGGCCGTTGAGAGACCATGCTTTGCAATGTTTTGGGGGTGTTTGATGATGTTGCCATTGCTTGTGTGTTTGTCGTTTGTGATGTCAACAATAAGTTTTGAGCATTTGGAAAAATGTTTTGATTCATGGTTGGGATAGCGGTTTGATTGATACTTGGTAGGGGAGGCAACCCCAAGCCAAGGAGTGATGTGGATGATAATGGTAGTGGTGGGATAGGTGGAAATGTGAGGGGGGTGAATCCTTGCGAAAGTGTTGTGGTGTTGAAAATGCCCCCTGGTCTGAATATGTCTCCCTCCTCTTGTGAATTCGTGAGAAGAGGTGTTTGTGGTGCTCCGGGAAAAGATGTTGATGATAGGTCATAATGTAAAGTGAGAGGAACATTTTGGTGTAATGGATTATGGAGGATGTTTTGTTCCACTGTGGTGTTTGCGTCCAAGTTTTGGTTATTCACAAGGGGATGTGATTGAAGTTCATTGAGGAATGTGTTTCCCTTGTTAACGTTGGGTTGAGTTGGAACAAATGATGTTGTGGTTTGCAGGATATTTTCTGTGATGTTTTGAGATGGGGGTGTAGATGAAATGGGGATGGTGGATGAGATTGGTGGAAAATATGTCTCTACTATAGTGGTCACATCAAAATCCAAAGGCAACTTGGCCCCTTTTTTTTCTAGTTCAAGCATGTACAACAAAGGGTTGAGTCTCATCATGTTGTTGATGATTCTATGGTTGTCCGGATTTTGGAGCATTTTGGCTATTTCTTCATGAGACATTCCAAAGGTGAGGTCCTCCCCTTGATTTTCTTCTTGTGGGTTTTGTGATGATGAGGGGATCAATGGATTGCTTGATTTTGCGAGATTCATTTCTGTGTTTGTTTGGCTAAGGTCACTTGAAGCGAGAGTTTCTTTGTGGGCTTCCATACTCTTCTTGTATTGAGATCTTGTTTGAACCATAAAATAAGGATCAATCTTCAAGAATATGGGAGATGAATCTCTTGATACCTTGGATTTAATCTCTATTTTATGTCCCAAAGTGAGAATTTTAGGATGCTTTTTAGGATCAAATGTGATGATGATAAAGATGGATGTTATGGATGTTTTTGGCTTTTGATAAATCTTGAATGAAATACTAGGCTTTGGATTTTTGATTGGTTTGATTTTTGGATTTTGATTTTGATTTTGAACAAAAAGACCCTAAGATGTTTGATAATGATCTAAAGGATAGTTGTGTTCAAAGGATGATTATTTGGATATGTGTGAGGAGAAGGATGCATCTACCCACACCTACCTAAACAAAATGATTGTTTCACTAAGTATATGGAGAAGGATTCATCTACATACACTAAGCTAGACAAGATGATTTGGATGTCTTTGACTAAGGATATGCAAAAGGATACATTTACACATTCCTAGCCAAAGGTGTTTTGATAAATGTTTTCAAGGACTTGTTCTCAATGATTTTGGTGTTTGCTTGATTTTGTCATAAAGCCTAGTACTTCAAGGATGATTTCAAGGTTTTTCAAAAGATGATTTGTGAGATGAATTTTGATGTTTTTGAAAGATGGATGAAAGAGGTTTGATTTGTTTTTGATCCCTAGATGAACCTAAAAAGACCACCTTGTTTTCCTAGACCTAGGTATTGAAGAGCATGCATATGCTTCCTAAAGAACTTTGTAACCAAGGATTGATTTCATTTGAACTTTCATTTTTGGATTTTCAATGATTTTTTCTTTGGGATTTGGAGTCTTCAACACACAGGAAAGTTCATTTTTCTTAGCTTTGCTTAATAGCTTTATTTTACCAAAAACACTCTCTTTGATTAAAGTTTCAAACTAAGATGTCCAATGTCTTAATTTCTTAAAACCCCACAAGATATTTTATGTGTAAATTCAATGAACTTAAGGCAAGGGTTTTCCTATTGTTTACTCAAGAAGACAAATTGAGGTATAATCCAATGCTTAGGAACCTCTAAGGACGTGAATCCCCAGGGAAAGCAGTAACATATGGATTGGGTCAATGATATTTGTCTTCAAGAGGGTTTGAAATTTTGAGAATCATGTTGAATGTTTGTTTGCAAAATGTTTTTGAATACAACACTGTGTTTTCAAACAAGCAATGTAACATCCTAGCCTAATGGGTACGTTTTTCTTAGTGGGCTTGCCTCATGCCCTTCATAGAAGAGATGATTTTACATGCAACCAAGGAAAAATATAGAGGTATGATGAAATCCTAACCTCTATATTTCAACCAAGATCAGACATGGCAAATAACTTCTTGGAATCTAAGTTCCAATGCACCACTTTGATAAACTCGCTCAATGGATAAATAGGCCACTACAAAACAAGGGTTCTAGTTCAGACTTTTCGTTCGTAGGAGTTGACCCAACATGGCAAGAGTCCTCTTTTGGATCCATCTTGTCGGAGTCAACCGCGTGATATTGGCGTTTCTTCCAATATCCACATTTATATCCCGGCTGGAAATACTCTCGGGTTCAGAGTGTTATCAGTTGAGCCGTTCCCTTGGGTGATTACTTTTTTCCCACAAGGCGGGCCATCTAAGATAAACAAAATCAAGCAAAGACACAATCTGTAACTCGATCAATCTTTGATGGCACAAAGAAAGAGAATGTACGCGAAAGTGCCCCTACTCACACTCGCACAAGATGTTCAATTTTTAAGCCCAAATCAAAGTGTTTCAAAGCAATGAAATGCATTTTGAGTGTTTCTCTTGCACCCTAGATCGCATGAAGTGCAAGGGGAGAGGATACACATTCAAAATGCACCCAAGAAAAAATCACAATTCAAGCACTTGTTCGTTTTATAGCCTTCAAAGAAATTGTGTGATTCGTTTTAAGCACCAAAATGAAGTGTGAGTTTTGATTGTTCAATTCTTAACCTTAAACAAAATCTAGTGAGTTTTTCCTAAGATTCATTTTAAGCCCTTTGCAATGAAAAATCAAATTGTTCGTTTTAGACCCAAATGAAAATTAGTGTCCTAAAGCGAAAAAACAAACAATTTCATAAATAAGTGTTGAACAAACACTTAAAGCATTAAAAAACACTTTGAGTTTTCAAAAACGAAAAAAATCCCCCTCCTTTCATTTTCGTTTGCTAGCCTTCTCCTTCACTTTGTACCTTTTCCTTTCACTTTTCCTTTGTACCTATAAGAAAAGGTGGGTATTTATGTGAGGATTTAATTTTAATCATTAACTCCAAATAATACTAATGGTTTCAAAATTAACAAAGTGAAGCATTGATTAGAGTCCTCATTTTGCACATGGATAAAGTTTTACAACATTTTAAGTAAGAACCCAAATCTTCTCCAATTAGCTTGAAATTCATTAAACTTTAAGCTAATGATTTGCAATAAGTCAAAATCAAGAAAAATTTGAAACCAAATCTGTCGATAAATGTTAGCAGTTTACAACTTTAATCATGTAAAACTAAAAAAAAAAAAAATCCACTGCTTTAACCATTTAAAATAAAGCACTGCACCAAAATAAATCTGCTAACAAAATACAAAGGTCTTGGGAAATTCTCTGCATTAATTGCTCTCCTCCAAGCAGTAATGTGCTTTAACACATGGTTCCAACCAATGGAGTTAGATGTGGACACACATAACCCTCGCCAACTGTTTTTCTTTTCAGACCACCATGTATGAGCCAGTCAGCAAGACAATTACTTATTTGTAATTATGATACTACAACCCCAGCAGATGATAGTATGATAAGACATTTTACCAGCAACAAATTCAAACAAATGCGCAGATCCTACTAGAGTAAATGCGCAGATTTTACCAGCAGCAAATAAATGTGTAAATTCAAATAAATGCACAAATTTTATCAGCAACAAATAAATGTGTAAATTAAAATAAATGCGCAGAATTTACTAAAATTCTTTTGAAGACAGCGCCCACTTCAAATTTAAACCAACATCAAGCTATAATGACTAATTATTGAAGTGACTATCACTCATGAAGTGCAGATTCAGTTCAGAAAACTCAATAACTTTCCAACTTAAGCATGACTAATTGGAACGATTTAATGCACAAACAGAAATGTTAAAAGAATGTTTTTGAATATCTAAGGCTTGACTTGTAGTCACAGACTCGCACCCTGGAGAAGGAAGCTGACTTTCAATCATAAAGGTTGAATATCTAAGTGTCGCTTTGAGCTATGTAAAGACTGGGTAACATGACACCTTAGTTAAGGAAGGGGACTTTTTGGAAGAAAGCTGAATTAATGTGCAGTCCCACCAACTCCATTAAAGTGATTTCTCTACTGTACAGAAAGCAAATAGACATCTTTCTTACCGTACCAATTCATGTGAAAGGAAATGGACATCAATGACTAGCAGTTGTGTGTGCAAGGCAATGGATATCGAATGAGATTTGAGTGAAAGGCAAATGAGCATCAAATGATATGGATACAGTTTTATTCCTTTTTCAGAAAAAATAAAGCAGTGTGAATTAAAAAGCATCCTCCCCTGCAAGATAAAAGCACATCTATTGTAAATGGTATAAGATACAATGCATCTAGGATACCATAAATGAACGCTTATAGTCAGACATGCTGTGACCCTCTACGTGATGCAACCAACACCATTATTTCCTTGACCATTTTAAGCAAAGTAGATATTTTGAAAGACTATGACAAGGACGCAGATCTGAAAAGACACATTTTATTTAATCACTGTGGCACCAAAACAACAAGCATACACAAGCTTTAAACACAAATTTTGTTTGGAGATTATATCTGTTACTGTCTAAGATATAAATCATAATGTATTCATGTGTTGATTTTGTTGGCAGGTGGATAACTTTTCAAACATGTCTTTCTTCCTATTGTCACGAATACTCCATAAATGAGAAACACTACACATTTTGAAAATAGGAATTTTCAAACAAAAATCCTCTGTATAATGTGATACGAAAATATGTGGAGGACAGTTTTATTTTCCATATGAAATATCCTAACGTGCTTGAGTTTAACAATAGCATAAGTTATCATGCATCAATCAGAAGGAACTTTGAAAAAAGACACTGCTCACATAAGATTTAGCTAAACACAAGGTAGTATTGTTAATAGCCTTCTTATTTCACACAATGGAAGCCAAAGTGAAGTAACACAAAACAAGAAATGAAATGTTTAAGTTGCTACCCTCCTTCTAGCGCCAAATGTGAGCATGCTTTTCAAAATCTGCAAACACTAATCTCAAACAAAGGTTAGTACATACAAATCTTTCAAGAACACTCCTATGAAATACCTTGCAAATGCTCTAAAATGCAACAAAGGATAAAAGAAAACCACAAGCATAATGAAAACACTCAACAAGTTACCTATTCCATAGTGGATTGGTGTCACATGTGCTAGTGACCCTTTCCCAATCCTTGATGAATAGCTAAAATGATGCAATGCAAATGGAGATGATGAGCAAGATGAGTTCTCAAATTAAGAGAGTAACCTTGCATAAAAATTGTGGATCCATGAATAAGAATGAAGGCCTTATTTTATAGATTTTGTTGATGAGAGATTGGCCAAGATGGTGAATGTGGGACTAAAGATCCTCTAATGAGAAGATGACACTTGTCAAATGGTGAGTGGTCAATGGTTGTGCAAGATTTGGGAAGAGTGCTCATGAGAGGGAGAATTTGAATTCAAATTTGAATAAATGCTTGGGGACAAGAAAATGAGCAATAAATGCATGTTGGAGGGACAAATCAACTTTCCTTTGAATTCAAAATTGAGGAATATTCCCCATAAATGCCATGTTGATGGAAAATCTTGGATTTAATAAATCAATAAATTGATTTATATGTGCAAGTGGCTAGATCTAGATAATGCAAGTGGGATGGGATTAACATTTAATCGGTTAGATTAAATAGATGATGATTATGCTGATTTATTGCCGATTAGGTGAGTTGACTTTTAAGACTTTGATAATTGATTTATTTGAATTAGAAAATGATGGAATATGATTTAGGATTTGATTTAAATGAAGTCTGATTTATTTAATTAAATGGATGATGCAAGATGAAGGTTGAATGATAATGTTTATTTGATAAATGACCTTAGGAAATGAGATTATTTAATGAATGGATGAAAGTGCACCTGATTAATTGATGAATGGTCCTAATGCGACATCTAATTTGACTAAATCCGATCAAATGCATAATGTTAATTTTGCATGTCTACAGTAGCGTATGCCACTATTTTATACTTCCCAAAATCTACTAGTGTATGCCCCACCTCATCTGTGCTTTCCATATGTTGACATACCCGCATTCATTGCAAGCCACCACAACGTTTGCATGAACCATCCAAGCATGTTCTCCTGTAGAATATTTGGCCATCCTCTATTTGACATAAATTTTTTGATAAGAACTCTCTTGAAGATTTTGGTTGGGCTTCTATGCCACAATCCTACAAAACATCATTAGTATGCAAATCTAAACATATAGAATGATAAACTTCATAATGGTTAGTGAATTCAATATGTAGTCTACAACAACATGTAGTGCGTGTGTGATTTATCTTGACATAAAAAGGTTTAAGCATTTCATAGAATCTTTGAAAAATACTAATTTGAGGATAATCATTTTGAAATTTATGAAAAAATTTGGTTTGAGTCATATCCAAAAAAATTTGGATGTGGCTCACAGTTCCGACTACCGATTTTCCTTCTTATGACATTCCTTTGATTTGGAGATGGCCTTGTATTATTCTTCCAATAATCTTCAATTAGTATTCTCAATGTTTCAACAACTTTTCTATCTTTATGTGGCAGTCTTCCCGAGAATGCCCATAATTCATTTGAATCAGTGCCCTCAATTCTTTGCCGCCTTTGAACGGCTCTTGATAAAGTTATTCTACTAATTCCCATTTGTTCACTTGTCTTTTTAATCAGATGAGATCTCTTTGTTTGATAGCTTACTAAAGTCGATGTAATGACACGTTGAATGACATTACTATCCTTTAAGCATGAGGTCTTACCCATACTCTCATAAGCATCCATTAGATTGTTCACAATAGTGTTTTCACTTGATGCATTCGATGTTCTCAACCTAAAAGTCTTTATGATGTTTTTGTACTTTAAACCCCGCATCATTTGAACAAATAGTTGACATCTTCTAGTCTCATTTAGCCTTTCAAAGAACATTTTCCAAATCTTATCAACATATCTTCTACAAGTGCATTTTGGAATCTTACCTTTCATGTGCTGCAAAATATCCTCATCAATATTAATAAAAAACTTTCACTTTCTACGCAAAATTCTAGGTGGTGTTCTCTTAGGTACATACATCTCAACATTAACAATTTCATCAATATTTAATTGAGGTGGGCTAGATTGCGTACCTTTGACCGAGGGTGGAATAGAATACATACTTTGAGGTTCACGTAGGGATGATGGCATACCTTGTTCATCAAATCTGAGTGATGATGTACTCTCAACTTCAGATGTGGTGGATGGTGTCCAACCATACTCACTTGTGGTAGATGGTGTCCCTCCATATTCGCTTGTGCTTAATGGTGTCCCTTCGTATTCACTTGTGGTAGAGGGTGTGTCTCCGACTAAAGGTATCTACATCTCCCCTAGTATGACTCTTTTGCATTCATGCCCTTTGTGCTACCAATTTCTTTTCTCTTTTTGACGGTTCAAGTTCCTCTTCATGTGGCTTTTTTTCATCAATCATTCCCAATTTCTATTTTTCACGATATTCCCTCATCCATTTTTTATCTTTATCTCTGAAGGCTTGGAGCTGATAATCTGTTAGTTTTTTCCTTTTAACAGTTCACTTCTTCGGCATGACGAATAATTTTACCTGTGCAAAAAGTGCTAAGTCAAGTCAAATTAACTAATAGTGAAGGGTTGTAAAAGTCTATTAAAGAGGGAGACCAATGGTCACCTCTTTCAAATGCTAGTTTTCAAAGTTGAAGTGGTTTTTTTTTTAGTATGATATTGTGAAAGATGGAATCAAGTTCAAGCTAACTCCATTGTAGGGAGATGACAGGGAACAAGACAAAATGGCAAAGATAGTAATGATGGGAAGGAAGGAGTTCCTCAAGCATGAGGAAGATAAACATGGTGAAGGTTCAGCTACTTACACAAAGAAAAGAGTTTAGGTAGAAAAAGTAGAAAAAGGAGTAATGTTAGAAAGGAAAAAGGATGGAGAAATAGTGATAAGAGAAAGGGAATCTTTTATACAAGATCTAGACATGTTTGCAAAGCAGGTTGGAGACAAGAAAAGGACTGATTTCAGTCAAGAAAAGGAAAGAACAGGTGTAGGACAGTCTAATACTATCAAAACAGAGGTATGTAGACCTGATGAAAAGAAATGTGAGGTGAAGAACCTTGGGGCAGAGACCCTAATGCAAGGAAAAGGCAAGATAAGTGGAGACAAGATGAAGAGGCGAGAATGGCCTAGTAAGGTCATGGTGGAAATTGTCCAATGAAAGGGCAAGATGGAAAGCAACGAACTGATGATAAAGAAGATGGAAGACCACATGATGAGAAGGTCTCAAAGGTAAAGGGAAAGAAGGCAGAGGTAAAAGAGTGTGGATGGATTGAGGAAATCCATGAAGGGCTTGTCAAGAATAAAGAAATTATGATAGGGGCAGTGTTGTGTCCCCTACAGATAAAGAGAGACAAGGAGCAGACAAGCATTGTAGAAACAGTGACATTTAAATCAAAAGATACAGAGGTAAAAGGAAATTTGATTCAAAGTCTAGATGCAAAGAACCCATGTAGGGGGCAAGAAAAAGAAGACAAGAAAAAAAGTTTGATGCAAGTCATAAAAATGGAGGTTGCAAAGACCCTAGATAAAAGGCCAGTGGAAGAATGTATGATAGTTGAGGATAAAGATAAGTGTGTGGAAAGCATGGTAGATGTAGTAAGTGGTCCACTAAAGGGACAAGAAGATAAAGAGCCTGAAAATACAGTGTTGGAAAAGATTTTAGTGGAGGATAAGAGATCAGAGGATGTGATGCATCAAGTGGAATGGCAAAAAGCAAAGGAAAGGTTTGAGACAAATTTTGTAGAAGGTGCAGTCACCATAAAAGGTGAAATTGCAAATACAAAGTGTTTGAATGACTCAAAGATGGAAGAGAATAAGGAAGAGATGTTTATAAAGGTTGGCCAAGTGAAGGCTAGAGGAAACGTGAGAGTGGGATCTCCAAATGAAATGGAGAAGAAAGCAAAAGATGAGGCTAGGACATTGGATGGTCCTAGATGGGTAAGAGTATTGATGTGGAAATTGTATGCAGTTGTGGCAATGGCTCCTAGATGGGAGAACCTAAAGCAAATGGTGAAGAGGATGGATAAGAGGAAAAGAGTGAAGGGAGTGCTTTATTACTTCCTTTCTTTCATGATCATGTTGATGGAGGTGAAGCCAAGGGTGAAAAATAAAAGAAGGATAGAGAGTGGACTGTTTGGAAGTAAGTGACACCATGGAACAAGTTAGGAGCAATTGGATGCAACCATGGATGATAGGAAAAAGCAGGAAGGAGCAGGTTCAAGGTGATCAATCAAGAGAGGAATTGTTTTGCAAGGACAAGGCCAAGCCTAAGGTGAAGATGAAGGCAAGAGGGAGCAATGGCAAGAACAAGGAGGATCATCATAAATTTGTTACAGGTCAAGGTGTTGCAAAATTCCAAGAGACTTGGAAAGCTTTCATGGCTGGATGTATGGTGTAGGAGCACCAAGGACATCTAGGATCATTAGGTGGTCAAGTGATGAATTTTTTCTTTGTAATCATGAGTTTGATGTAATAAGGTCTCAAAAGACCATTAGGAAGTGTTTTGAGTCATGTTAGGTTGATAGTTTTATGAAGTTGCCATGTCTTGGAAAATGTTGTCAATATGATGGAATGAAGCCTTCAATGGAATAAACATGAAAAAACCTATAATATGGAAATGTAAAAGTCAAAGTAGTGTGATGAGGCCATCATAAGGTCATTAGAATAGGTTGAAAGTCAGTTTTAGTGTCAAAAAGTGAAAAAAATGCAAAAAAAGAAAAAATGCAAAGTTGCACTAAAAAGGGAATTGAAAGGTCAAGTTGGTAAAGGGAAGTTGTAAGGTGGTTTTAGGTGGTTGTATAGGTAGGATTTCCTTTAAAAAATGCCATGTAAACATTGCAGGGAGGTTGGCATGACTCCATTTGAAAATTTGAATGAAATATTTTGTTGTTTCCATGTTTTTCCCTGTTTTCCTAAACTTTGTTGGCAATAAACAGTCCGTACAGTGAATATTGTGGCACAAAATGAATTGGGATGATAGTGGAGTGAGTCTACTATGATTTCCATCATATTGGAGGCTTAACCATTTAGTTTTTTGGGTTTTAGAGTAGATTTTCAAAGACTACCTGTGTGACTCAGAAATTAAGGGTTTGAGAGTACAAAGAATGCAAGCTTGATCCATTCCACCTTCTATAGGTATTGTAACTCAATGGAATGGATCATAATATGTAGGGTTAAATTTTTTGGGGTCTATTTTGTGCACATGTGTTCATTTGAGTGAGTAGGAGTGATGCCTAGGGATGGAAAGGTCAATTTTCCTTGTGAATTTGAAGGCTAGATGGTGGGGTTTGTCAAAATGATGAACTTGTTGATCTAATGAACTTTTAAGTTTTTTTAGGGTATTTGGAAGCTGTTTGATGCTTTGTGGGGGTTTGGTAAGGCTTGGGCATACAACTTTCAATAAACCCTTGGGTTTTAGCATGTAAAAAGAGGGTTTGCTGAGACAACACTTTAGAATGTTTGTGTATGGGAACTAACCATGGATTTTGTTGTTTTAGAACATATCAAATGACTTTCCATTGGTTTGGAGTAAAAACAGAGTCTTAAAGAGGGACCTCCTTTGTAAAATGGGGCTAATCTAGTAGCCTTTGGGCAAGGTAACCTATTGAAACTCCATACTATTGCAAGGGAACCTTATGTGATTTCTTGGGAATTATACTTGGGGTCTGAGTGGATGCTAAATGGATGATGTGTTGGACCTTTTATGGCCTTCTCTAAAAGATAGGTCCATTGGATGAATTTTGAGACCTAGAAAGCAAAGGATATTGTTTTGGGCAGTTTAGGAGAATGAAGTTTTGAAGGTTGTTTATTTGCATGCATTTGATCAAATTGGGTTGGTTGTTGTGTTGCTCCACCTTTTCTACATCAGTATTTGAATGGAAATTAGGTTGTTATGAGTTAATCTTCACCTTGGCTCTGCATTAGGAAGGCCTTGGAGTTGTGAAATATAGAAAACCCTATATATTTATGAGCAAATTGAGGGTTTTTGTATTGGAAACCTATTTGAGCATGCACTAGGAGTATAGAATTGTGTAATTTAAAATGAATATTGACAACCTAAGGTTGTAACATGACAAACAAACAATTTGATCAACATGGAATAAGCAAAACAACAAAAATGAAAGCAATCCATAATAGAATGAAAGAAAATGTACAAAGACTTCACATACCTAAAAAAACAAAGGTTCAAATGGAGGAGTTCTACCCAATTATGTAGCCTTTGCTTCTTCTTTCCTTGAATTCCTAAAAAAATTGACTTTTTCAAAAACTTATTCCCCTCCAAACTTCAATTGTATATCAGTTATCACTGCAATTCTTGAATTCATATTGCATGCCTTCTAATGTGAAAACTCTTCTATTTCATGCAAAGGTGATGGAAATATCATGAAAAAGGTGGTGGAATCTAAATATCATGCATGCACACTTCACTTAATCACCAAAATGTTACTTTTTGTCGGAGCACGCACAGAACTAGGAGAATATGCAGAATGTGGGCCGACATCATGGGTATATTGTGTTTCTTAACCAATTTTTAGTGCAAGAAATAATGTGCACGTGTTATAGCGTGCTCGTGTTATTTATCACTAAATGGACATCTCTCTATTTATTAATAACGCACTTGCGTTATAATAAATTTATTTTTTTAAAGATTTATATGGTATATCCACTCCCACCATATCTCCCACACACTTTCACTCTCTCCCACTCTCCCAGTATCTCCAACTCTCTCCCATGCTCTTTGACT